>RWGY01000657.1:0-124357 GCA_007726485.1 Eragrostis curvula | reverse complement strand
CATATTTCCATAATTGTTATGCTGTATTATTACCTATATTTATATTGTCCAATACCGCTTTGACCATATATTGACAACCCTTCATCGCGACTTTGAATTCATATTGACTTGATTCCTGAAATTAATTTTGATCCAACTCCAAGAAAAGCTCAACTAATAGATTTTAAAATAAAATTTCTAAGCCATTTTGAATACCTATCCTGAAACATTTTGGTATTACTTTATATAGGAAGGGTAGTGACTATTTTTCATTCATTGACTGCCATGTCATTTGAATTATCTCATAACCTATCTTATTGATCTTTCCCCATACTCAAACCTCTCTGATGTCAAATTCCATAAAAATTCTAGTATATCATTTGATTTTGATTTCCATTTTTGGATAAGTTAATTCATTGAGAACTTTCCTGTGTTTTGATCATGTTATGGTCTTTTTAAAAACAAAAATGTCTTAAAATAGTCTTTAGTTTAAAATAAAATGTTTACAAGATTCATTCAAATTTTTCCTTACTCTAAATTTATTTTTGAAAGCTTTTAAGCATAAAGTTAAATAAAATCAACCTTCCCCTTTGATCATATGTACCCACTAGTTTTCAACAAAGACTAAAGGTTGAGACATATGTAATGCTAGCGCTCAAAACAAGCTAATTTCCTTGACAATGATTGAGGGGAATACGACTCAATGTTAACCTCCATTATACCTTGAAAGATGAAGCTTCGTGCCAAAGTCCGAAAGGAAAGGAAGTTTATGAAGAAATATTCCAAGTACAAGAAACTAACTGTATCAAGAGAAGATGGATGGACTACATGAAGATGGTTCGTCATCGCCAAGCTTCGGAGATAAAGGAATTAACTTTACTCATGGTGAATTGCATTAAAAGTATTCTATAAATAATAGGTTAAAACTTATTTAAGGGAGGTAGGAGATAAAATGTATCTACCCTTGAAAACATTTGTATCACGTGCTAACTCCTTACATGAGCCGGAGAAAAACCTTTCTCAATCTTTACTAACCAAAGCTAACAAACATTAAGTGATTTCTTTTTCAACTTCCTCTTTCTTAAAATAACATACTCCACCAACTAGGAAGGAAAAGAAATATTACAAGAGAAGACGTTTCAAGAAATTAGCCGTGCCGAGCAAAGAAGCAAAACAAGAGGATGTTTCAAAGAATCGGCCATATGTCGAAGAAAGAGTCAAGACAAGTTAGTGAAAATCATTCATATGAGTAGCATGCCGAAGATGAAGAGGATATCGACGCTTGAAATTTACCTACATAACTAGCCTCACTAACCCTTCGCGGAATCTCGAGGACGAGATTTTTTTTAAAGGGGTTGGAACTGTCACATCCTGAAATTTAGAAACCTAAAATGATATAGATAAACCCTAAATAAAAATGGGTTATGTTTGAATTTCAAATTCGAGCTCTTTGGAATTTTCAAATTCATGCATACATGTCATTTGAATGCACACAAGAACTTTCCTGATTTTTCATAGGAAATTGGCATGACCAAAAATTCCCAAAAATTCACCATAAGTAGGTTTGACAGTAAATAAATTTCGAAGAATGTTTCATAATTTTCGAAGCACGTTTGAATAGGTACAAAATTCGTAGATGTTCACTGTCCTTCAAAAATAATTAAAACCATACAATGCTTTATGGGCTCAATTGGTAATTCGGCCCGTTTAGAAAATCCCAAAAATAGAAAAAGGAAAGAGAAGACTTACCTCGGTCCGGCCCAACTCGACGCAGCCCAACCTGGCCCAGCTCGGCCTGATGCTGCCCACACTCCCGAAGCATCGTCGTCGTTCTCCCGTCGCCAAGTCACTCCACCGCGCCGCCCGGCCACCGCCGCTTTGCCACGCCCACCGCCGTCCTATGCCACGCTGTAGAATAGCTCAGCAGCTACGCATGTCGTGACGTCCTGCGCACCTTCTCGCGGACGCTCGCACTCTCTTTTTTCTCCCCAATTTCTCCCTCCGCTCACTGACCGCCATGGCCCAACTCGAACCGCCTTTCCTACCTATAAAACTCTCAATTGACTGCTCGATTGTTGTCCTCTTGCCACCTGTATCCTCTAGAGCCTAATCATGTTCACCATCTTTGAGGGAATTCGGTGAATTTCTGTTCTCCCCATTTCGGGCCGCCGCCGCCATTGCCGGAGTTCCAGCTTCTCCGGTGAGCTTCATGTCGATACGTTGTCCCTATAGTACCTTTGTGTGATACAGATGCTCATGCCCTTGCTCGTTTTCCAAAACTCCAGGCGGATGGGTGACATCGTCGACATCCCCTCTGATCCGCCGCCGCGGATCGTCGCCCGGCCATCTCCGATCACCACCGCCTTAGGAAACAGCTCGATGAGCTCCTATGTGACTCGTAGGAATGACTACATCAGCATAAACTCGAGCCCGCGCCTTCTATCTTGCGCCGTGGTGCAGCCCTGCCGCCGCGCTGCCTTGGTTGCCACCGCACCGCCGCTACAGGCCACCTCCGACGACGATACGGCCACCGGATTGTAGCTAGTGTCCCTGCGCATCATATGGGATAGCATGTCGACGAATTCCGCCGTCGCTTCGCCGCCAACGAGCCATTTGCTTGCCGCTGCTACTGTGCGCGCTCGCATTTCAGCTTAACAGCTCTTAAGCCGCCATGTGTCACCATCCTATTGGCTACCATATGTTTAAACTTTTTAGATAGAAAATGATAGAAAAGCATTGGAGAAAAATTTGGTAAAAATGCTAGAAACATTCCTTACTATTTTTAGGACCTTTTGGCACTGCTCGTCAGAAACTAATTATAGAAAAAAAATGTGCTAGGAAATAAATAGTTAGTTTTGCTCATGTTAATTGATTTACTAGGAAAACATTTCCCTTTTATTTGCTAAAAGCTTTACTTGCACCTTCTCACATAAATAAAAATTCTATACCTCCTTTCAAAATACCAGACATGTGCATGAATATATCTAAGGCCTTTTTCCTATGCATTTGAAATAGAAAATAAATATAACTTATATATCATAGAACTTTGAATTGCACTTATTATATAAATAAAGTCCCATACAAATATATATAAAACTATTAGATTGTTTCTTAACGTATTTAAGGGCATTTTCACTCTTTTATTTATTACTAGATACATATCTGACTTGATGCATACATGCTTTTCATGAACATTGCATATTTTCTCTTACTAGAAATAATTTGGATATGTAAATAATGGTGATGCATGCAATTGCTAAAAGTAAAATATACATGTAGGTCTCACCATACTCCTCATACATAGTTACTAACATACTAGTTGTTGTCCAAGACTTACTTTAAATGTTAAACTGATTAACTCAAATAAATGAACATATTATTTATGCATGTGCATTTAAGTTTATTTACATCCTATGTCCATGGATATATGTTGCGCATCATAGTCATACATGTAGCCCTACATAAGTAATTTAATAAAGAATGATGAAACAATAATAACTATATCTAGTTAAAAAAAATATGCATATACAACATATATGTTTTCCATGCACTCTTGCTTTACCTAAAGGTTACATAGGCATATAGTGCCATATTCATGAAATCTAAATCATGTAAACTAAATCCTTAGAACATGTCATAAGTAAATAATTTTGTTTAAAAAGAAATACTTCTTTAACCATGTCATATATAGGCATAAAGGCATATAAATACTTATAGAAGATAAATTGAGATATTAATACATACGAATGTTTCCATATGCATTAGAAGCATGTAGCTTCATTTTACATGTAAATTATTTTAGGGGGTATTTGTATGAAATCTAATTTAGTTGCTCATGTTTCCTTAAACCACCCCAAGTTCATTAGTAGAAATAATTATAGATTTCACTTAATAGATATGCACGCAATCACCATCGATAAGCCATATATGTCTCACCATGTTTCCAAGGGTTTAGTAAATGAATGTTTATGCATACCACCACGTTAACCTTGCAATAATCAATTTAAATAACACACATGCATGTTTTCCATTTTAAGAGAAAATAACTTATAAATAATTTGTCTAGGTGAATATGGCCTATATAGGGCCAGGAATATATTTAATAACGAATGATCACCGTAAAATAAATAGAACCACGTACACCCTAGCTTTCTCCTTTCTATTCGCTTATCGATAGAACTCGATAACGTGTAGTCCATTCGTATGAACTCCGAATACATATTTATTTCATGAAATACATTCAATGATCATGCTCTTGAGTTTTTATTCGAAATATTGTATTCATCTTTGTAGATTTCATTGGATCTTTTGATGGCTTTATTTGGATCTTCTGGTGTTTATTGATTGTGGATTGATGCACACGTGAGTGAATCATCGAAGGACTACATCGCGGGAAAATCGACACTTGAAGATCGACGTACGAACTATGTGTATAAAGGTGTGAGGCAAGCACACCCCCTTGATCATTCTGATCCTATGTTTTGCAAATGCATTTAAGTGCTGAATTTGTAGGATAAATTATGCATAATTTATATCACTAAAAATGTTCAATTGGGGAAATGGTAGATACTACCTATTGGTTTTATCCATTTATTGGACCCTATCATAAACCCTTGTAACCATAGGTTGGGCTGTCATTTTGGTCAAATGCTATATGCTTCATGATATAATTAATTGCTAATTAAGCTTGCTAAAATGAGAGACTATATTTTGTATAAATGGAAGCACATCTCTATTCATTAAATTTACATATTTTGTTGATGGGAAATCTTTGTTGATATATGTGATAATTTTAGATGTTGACGGGTTTTGATGTGATAATGTAAAATTGGATTAATGATTGTTTGATAATGATGATTTTGGAGACCCGTCACATCGCATAAGGATCGGTACATCTGTATCTTGATTTAAGGAAACAACGTGCGACCATGGATGCTGGTATGGGACGGCCATGGCTAAGTAATTAGTTTGAATGTTACCTTGCCTTCTAGAAGTAGAGAATGTATGGATAATTTACCCGATTTGGTATTTATTCAGAGGGACCTCCATTACTACGGTCTTGGACTCAAGGTTTACCAATATAATAAATTGTACCTTTTCCTACCTAACTATCCATATATGAAGGAGGGGAAAATTGTACCTCTGGGATGTTAGTGGTCAGGTTCAGAGGGTTCTATTGCAATTTAGGAGAGGCAAGGTTAACAAACGGCTAATGAAAACGTCATGTGTGATACCGATGTGCACACTTCGTGAGTGCACGGTGCTTGCAACACCACAGACGGTCACTCACTGTCCATGGGTATAGCGTACAAACTCTGCAGAGTAATAATCCATTCGAATGGCCGTGCTTGCGGTCTCAAGCTCCTTAATGATAGGTCTTTGTTTAGAGAATGGTTGGGATTAAAACTTGATCATGATTATGGTTATTGATATACAAAATGGCTTAGATGATGATTTTGTAGGAACTTGACATGGAAGTCAAGTATCTCACTTTATTCATATGATAATTTACTTGTGCTTACATTTATGCAATTTTTATTCAAAGCAATTCAATTTAGTAATTATTTTATTAATCAAGTTTAGATTTCCATATGCTCATTTACGCAAATATACCATATTATTCCTTCCTTCATTATGACTTTGCATATAATTATAATTTTTATTGATATTCACATGCATGATTGCCTCCAATAACTTTGTCTCAGAGATGACGCAAATCTCGGTAAGGAACGACGCCGTTCTTTCTAGGAGTTCAACTTCCAGTCGATTGCCTGTGGGATGAACTCAGCGCACACGCTGGAGATTTGAATTCCTATGTGTTTCCGCTGTGTTTATTTCTTAAGGTACTTTGCCGGCCGTCGAGCCAATATTTTGTAAATTTCAAATAAACTTGATAGATGAATTTTGATATGGCTATGGTTCCACTGTGATTACCGTGTGTACTTGTCGTTGATCCTGGGGCAAGTACGGAAAATACGGAGTTTCGGGTAATTTAATTATCCGGGACACCGCAACAACAAGATTGCCGAGCGTACCGTCGGGAAATGGGAGAATCCCCGACCACGAGTGCGTGACGGTGAATGGCCGAGGGTCCATGCTCGGCGATTATGATTCCCGATGGTATAAGTTAATGCTCGAGGGTTCAAAAACCGTCGGCCTTGTTCCACCTAATCTCTATTGATATACCTCCATGCATGCTTCCCAAAAATATCTATAGTGGATGTCTCCAAAAGGTAGCACACATTGTACATTATGCCTCATTGGTCCTCCTTATTTTATGCAAAGTGAAAAGATGTTTACAAAATTTATGGGTGTTGATTTATAGGTGGTGTATAAGTCATCCACAAATCTATGTTTTGAGTTCTAACGAAACAAACAAGTCATGAGCAACTCTAGAGAACTAATGTTAGCTTCAGATATTGTTGGTTCACAAGACAATGACAATTTCTCTCAACAACACCCATACATGCATGAACACCTGGATATATAGCAAATGCATGATATAGAAAATACGATGCTGCTGCGCCTCAACCTTTAATAATGCATATATTATAGAAAAATGCACCTCAAATTTCGAGGTGAGTTGATTTGGACCAAGATAATGTGCGACCATCGCATGCATGTTGGGAAAGAACACGATGCCTCCAATAGCTACAAGGGAAAAAAATAGAGTTACAAGGTTACTGTATATATATGGCCAAAGAACATGTTAAAGGTGAATTAAGAATTCATAACAGAAGAACCTAGTCTCAAATAGACTTCAAAATTACCCTACAACATATAGTCTAGTTTACTATGATATACATAGTAGTTTCTATATTAGGTACAATAGAGAAACATTTAAAATCATTCATTAGTTTGAACGAGATGTGAGACAGACATTTTAGTTGAGTACAATTGAATAGTTAAACATGATAGAGCTTTGAATGGTCAGGAATGAACTAATGTCTCATCAATAATCTGAATGTGTTGGATTTTGATGTTTGATTTGATTTTCTCACTTTTTTTAGCACTAGCTAGCTATGACATGTACAAAGAATGCAATATTGAATAGATAATAAATATTGGAATAAGCTATATGACTACCATATCTGTTATATCTATATCCATATGCCTAGCTGGAAACAAAGTTAATGTGTTTTCCGCATATAACAAAAGACATCCTTATAGAAGTGGACTCGACATAAGAAATATAGCTCTTAATGTAGAACTTAGACTAATCAGACATGAAAAAGGAGCCCAATGATCTTAGCTACGAATGTGGTTACGTTTCCTAGGCATAGTGGAGAGATTTTGAAACCAAATATCCTTGTTCTTGAAAAAGGTTGACCTAGCACATCGAAAAACAAATAAGGAATGCATGATCACAACTTATTAGGCCCCGCTTGGCACGACTTTGCTTTGGTTTTAGCTTTTCTTGATTGTATAATACGGTAGCAACAATGTTATGTACTGTAGCAAGAAATTGTTTTGCAATCTCTCTCCAAAATGGACTAAAAGCTGGTGTCGCTAGTTTTTCTAAATTCACCAACTCATGGAAGCCAAAGTCGGAAGAAGTCATGCGAAATGGAGCCTTAGTCTTTCATTGGTTCCTCTTAAAGGAAAAAGTCACTCACTAAGTCATTATCTCGTGTTGTGAAGTCTCACATTTCATGCCTGTTAGATGGTGGAAAGCTGTAAATCTAGTTGCAAAGCTAAGAAGAAACTTTGTGTGTGTCTGTTTTTTTTTGGGGGGGGGGGGGGGGGGGTTGCAACAAATCAGTGTTATGGGTTGTGAACAGTAGAATTGGATGAAACAAGTTGAGGATATATGAATAAGTGTGTATGCATATATTTACTTAATATGTGTATGCAATAATTATTTCACATTGAGATTTTACGATGAATTTCCTAGAAAAATTGTTAGAATTGAGTATAACTCATTTAAACTTACACCAATCCAAGGGAAAAAAATACTAATTTATATTTATCGTCCAAAGAAACCGAAGCCTTGCTAGTTGTGTTGGCTCACCTATTAACCCATCATGGACTACCTTTCTTTCATACTGCCAAGGTTACGATGGAGATGTCAATCTCTGGTTGAAGAAGATGGTAAACCACAGATGCCAATCTGTGCCTAACTCAAATAAAGTACGTGCATGGCATGCTTTTTTATTGTAAGAAGTATGACTGCATGACATTGAAGTAACTCAGAATGTATCGAGTGTTACAAATGGTAGTATGGTCTATCTATACATATTTTCGTTGCAATTTTAGATGCACATTTGAAGGTGCTACCGTGTTTGGTAAAATGGTAACATCTAACCCGCTTGTATCACATGATTTGTTCTCTGAAGCAACTGGCTCCCTACGTGAGCAGATCACTTGGATTGTTTTTTCTTTTTTGAGATGATCACCTGGATTTTCTTGCCACAACGGTGCTGACGTGGAGGTGCCATGGGCAAGAGGACCCGCAACATAATTTCAGGAACTATACAAAGCCACAAGCACCTGCCCGGGAAGGCATGGTCTTTAGCCCTTTTGATTTGCTCCGCGATTCGTGCTAATGGGACCCATCTGTTGCATGTGAGGATGAGGAGCTGTTGATTCTTTGGATGAGTGGTACGGAGCGCGCCTTCCCGGGAAGGCAGCTCTGGAATTTCAACACTCCATAATTTCCCCATCGCAGGGTTCGCAAAGTCTTGCTCTCCCTCATGTCCAAAAAAAAAAAAAAATCTTGCTCTGTCTGGCGTGTAGGTCCCCTGCAGTTAGGAAGGCGCCGATCCGCGCGACGCGGCTACTAGCGCCACCGCGGCAGGGTCCCAAAATTTGTCTCCTTCATCTCCAGCCGCGCGCCGTCGCAATCTCGATCGAGTCGCCTATCCCAAAACAATCCCCGGCCAGAAACTTGATCGACGTCTCCTCCTACTGTCCTGCTGCGTTCGTTGATCATGCAGAAATCCCGGAGGAAAACCTTCCGGTGGCAACGCCCCGGCCAGTCAAGGAATCCTCCTGCCTCTCCGGCGCGGCACGCCGCCGGCCGGATGACGGATCATTCTCCTGCCCCTCCGTCGCCGCGGTCCAAGCCCAGCTGGGTGCTCCTGGACCGGTTCGTCCACCGCAGCCGGAGACGACGCGGGGTCTACTCAGGCGACCCCACGACGTCGGCGACATCCGACGACTGCACCGGCCGCCCCGTCCGCGTCTCCCTCCGTTCCGCCGCGCCGCCGGCGGTGTCCCGCCTCTACCTCCACTGGACGGGCCGGCCGCCGCTGACGAACGTGACGGACCCCACCGCCGTCGCGGCCCACCGCCACGCCGTCCTCTTCAGGCTCACGGTCCCCGTCGGGGACCCTGAGTGGTTGCACGCCTACTGCTGCTTCCCCGTCGATTACTTCGTCTACTCGGCGTCGCCGGCCGCCTCGCCGCCGTCCCTGACGAGGCTACCGCCGTGCTTCGAGGGCGGCTTCGTCAACCCCATGCTCGACAAGCCTTTCCGGCCGTACCGGAATCAGCAGCAGAGGTGCATGATGGACCAGGACATGGCCATCCTCTGCCACGGCGACGGCGGCGAGTTCACCGTGGCAGATCTCACGTGCCGGTCTCCCCGCGAGGTCGAGCTCTGCGTGCTGCACCATACGCCGCGTACCTCTAATGGCATCGTTCCAATGCAAATGCGATGGAGGGTCCAGAAGATTCCGGTACCTTCCGACATGAAAATCGACCCCAGCTTGTGGACCACCGACGCCATCTTCCCTTTGGACGGATGCTTGTGCTGGGTCGACGTGCTCCTCGCCAACAATGACAGCAACAGCACAGAGCACCAGCAGCTCCGTTACATCCCGCTGCCTAAACAGGCCTTGAGATCTCGCCGCTACTACGTACATCGACGCGGACTCCCCGGACCCGTTCCGCCACGTCAGCGTCACTGACGCCGGCATCGTCAAGCTCGTCTGCATCTTCACCAAAGACTCTTCATTGTCTAACAACTTCACCATCATAACGTGGAGTTTTGACATCCGCAAAGGCAGCTGGACCAAGGACTGCAGCAACACCGTTGACGATGCCGAGTTCTTCGGTATGTTCGACGCTGCCCGGAGTAGTGGGCTTCCAAGGGTGACGCCGAGCTTTCCGGTGGTGAGCTTGGCTGATCCAGATGTCGTCTGCTTCATGCTGGAGGAGGAGTTGGAGGACCATAGTGTTTACTGGATGATTGAGGTCAACATGAGGAACAAGGTGCTGCAGTCGACTGCCCGTTATATGAGAGAAGAGGAGGAAGAAGGATATTACCCTGGAAAGCCACGCAGGAAATTTTATGGTCACTACTTTATCCCCAGCAACTTCTTATCGTATTTAAGTCAGGATGGCTGCACTAGGTAACCATAGACGTCCATGTAAGCTCAAGGTAACTGTGTATATGCTACCAGCTTATACCTAGTTAGAAAATTGGGTTTAATAGACAAAACCAAATGCGGTTGTATAATGCAAGCTTATCTGTGTACGAATGAGAATAAGTTTGCCATGCAAGGCAATGTTTTAGGCGTTCAGCGGCCACCGGATCAGCAAGAGCGCCCATGGTCTCGACCTCCTGCTAGGTAGCTATTTAGCTCCCGTTGACTTGATGCGTGGTGTCTGTTTGCCTTTGAGATATGGGCCGCTAGCTCCGGTCAATACATATCCAGAATTCGGAAACCAAGTGCCAATTATTCGCACACCCAACATGCACGCTAAGTTTTTCCGGGTACGTTTTCGTGGCAATCCGCCATAACTCTCTAGTCAGTCACTGTTGATATAACATATAAAATATATATTTAGGAGACATGTCAGCATGAAGTAAACTGATAAGAAAGACTAAAAAAAATGTGGGCAAATTAATCAGCTGGGAGTGTTAATCTACGCATGGTGTTGGCAGACTACTCCTATGTAATAGGATCGGAACAGGATGGTGTGAACTCAGAATGCAAGCATATACGGAGTAAAATAATATATACAAATCGAGGCATAATTCATCTTGCAGCTGGGCGCCATGATCACCACTTATATATTTCGTTCAAAATAAATAAGATAAGGCATGGCGAACTCGTGGTCATAATAAACATTATATTATAGGGAAATGTCCTCTGCTGTATGGTTAGGACATGTTCCAGATTTTGCTGCAAATTTATTTGCAGAAGATTGTAATCCTGTTATGGTTTAATAAAGAGCTCGACTTCCCCGCAAAAAAAAAGAATCTAATGCAATGTGTGCATCACATTTAGCTGTTGACTTGATGTGGTATATCTCTCAAAATAAATACTAGTTAAAACAAAAGGCATGCGCAACTCGTGGTTGTAACAAACATTATATTCGCATAGTTATAATCTAATGCAATGCGCATCACATTCATATCTCCAGCCAAAAACAAGCCAAATCAAATGAATGCCGTACACATATATATTTTCAGAATTCAAGAACGACCGCTGAACGCGCTATCGTCATTTTAATTGATCTGCTGCGTGCACCATGCTGCCGCTGCCTACTATACCGGGCATGCATCAAGAAGCACCGAAAGAATAAAACTTGACAAATCAGACGTGGCGTGATGCCGTTGGCAACACAGTTGAGGATGCAAGTTCTTCTGTATGCTCGGCGCTGCATGGAGTAGTAGGCTTCCACAGGTGACATCGAGCTTTCCGGTGCTGAGCTTGGCTGATCCAGATGCCGTCTGTTTTATGCTGGAGGAGGTGTTGGAGGACCAGAGCGATTACTGGATGATCGAGGTCAACATGAGAAACAAGAAGCTGCCCTACATGAGAGAAGAGGACGAAGAAGGATCTTACCCTGGAAAGCCCCGCAAGAACTTTTATGGTATCCCCAGCAAGTTTTTATCGTATTTGAGTCCGGATCAGTGCACTAGGTAACTACAGGCGTCGATGTAAGCACAAGGAAACCTCCTGCTGTGCACGCCCCTCGACTCTGTGCAAATACCATTGGCGCATGGGGTAACTACCTATAGAGGCAGCTAGCTAGCTCCAGTCAATACGCAGCAAGAATTCAGAAACCAAGTGCCAAACAACACGCCAAATTCATCTGGTAGTGCTATACGTTTTAGTGGCTAACTGAAGTAGCTCTCGGGTCACCTTTTATTTTTTTTATTTTTTTTTTGCGAATGAGCTCTCTAGTCACTATTGATAAAGTATCCACAAGACATGTCAGCACTGTATGAAGACTAGTACTAAACTGTGGGCAAATTCAATCAGTTATGGTACTAATCTAAGCATGGTGTTGGCAGACTATGTAATAGGATCGGAACAGGATGGTGTAAACACAGTAATAATTTATACAAATCCACGCATAATTTATCTTGCAGCTCAGCAGCTGTTCGCCATGATGTATATATTCTGCTCAAATACTTAAGAGAAGGCATGACGAACTCATGGTCATAATAAACATTATATTCACATGGTTAGAATCTAATGCAATGTGCATCACATTCATATATCGCCAGCCAAATCAAATCAGCACCTTACTCATTTATATTTTCTGACCCAAGACCGCTGAACAAGCTCTCGTCATTTTAATCTGCTGCGTGCACCAAGTGGGCACTGAATGCACGAAAGTTAACAAATCACACGTGTAGCTTTGCCGTTGGCTGCAGGGATGTGCCCGGGTCCGCGTTGACGTTGGGTCAATGCTGCTTCAGGACCAAGCTAAAGAAGCATCGTCGTCATCTGAAGCCGGACGTCTATAAATACGTGTGTCTAGCGAGCTTAGCATATTACAGCAATCAGTGTGTAGCTCGTTCACGCTAGCTTGTGCACAACCACGTGTTCATTGAGTATTACTGGCATGGCAACCGCAACAGCGGAGAACGCGAACAGTCTCCTCCTTCTGCTGTCACTGTCGCCGATGAGCAGAGTGATCATCAAGGGCAAGAAGCGAGCGCCGCCGGACGGCGCGTTCCAGTGCCGCACCTGCGGTCGCCGGTTCGCGACGTTCCAGGCGCTGGGCGGCCACCGAACCAGTCACAAGCGGCCTTGACCTCCTTCTTGGCGCACGCCCCGGTGCCAAAGGCGGCGCCGCCAAGGATGTCCACCGGTGCAACACCTGCGACACCGTGTTCCCCACCGGGCAAGCGCTCGGAGGGCACATGCGCCGCCACCGAGCGACCATCTTCCATTTGCCAGCGTTGGAGATGATGACAGTTGGCTCGTCTGAAGAACTGGATGGGGAAGATGACGATGACCACCTGCGCAGCAGCTTAATCCAGTTCATATGATCGATTGATCAATATCAACAAGTTTGGTTTGGAATTTTTTTTTTGAAGGTCAACGGGGGGGGGGGGGGGGGGGGGGGGGGATCGTGTCCCCACCTGAAATCCATTAAGATTAATGGTAGCCCAGTTGGCTCAAAAGTCATTTACATGAAGTTTGGTTTGGATTTTGGAGTGGTTGATGACTTTGTGTACATATATGTTCGAGTCAGTGCATAGATACACAACATGAAAAGTTTAATTTCATTTTATAATATGATATTTTAACGATACCTTTTTAGAGGAAACATATTTTGGCGATATAAGTACGTGATTTTCTGTATATTTCCTTGATGGAGACAAATCTAAATCAACGGCGACTGATGTGCACTTTGAAAATTATATCCATGACCAGCCCCAAATTCCGACCTTTCGATTCATAGCGGCTCATCGGATCGGTGCTAGTTGAAATCACATTTCAGGCTCATGGCCTCATGCATATATAATCAGTGATCCAGCCAAACCGTCCAGTGCTAAGGTACTACGTGCTACGATCTTGCGTTGGATAGATGATGGACTAATTTCAATGCCCGGCGTCTCTCCTGCACTCACGTCTATGGTGTCCTTCTTGGAGACAACCAAGGTGTGCAAGAGGGAAACTGGCAAGGAGTTGTTGATCCAACATGCGACACGAGACATATGGGTTTTGTTGACTGGTGCGCAGAGATTGAGCAAGGCAGGCGCACGCATTTCCCCTGAACTTTCATATGTGGATGCCTGTATGTCAGTATGTCACTGTACAGAGGTTCTTGACAAGCCACCAGCCCACCACTGCAATTTCGGAGCAACTTCCTACGATATTTTTAGTGATTCCTTGACGTCACATGCGAACAACGACAAGATAAGGATATGCTCTGAAGCGTACTGCACGTTAAGTCTATCTTGACCTGTCCACGAGACCACGACTATAGGTCAAGCTAGTATCTGTAGTAGCCTGTTGTTTTCTTCTTATTTAAGTTCCCAGTTGTATCATCGCCAAAAAAAAAGGGTTCCCAGGCATACGTCTTGAACTGCAAAACCGTGTTAGTACTGCACCGGAGTATGCACGCAACGCGTTAGTATATCCTATCATACTTTTTTTCTTTTGCGAGCGTGTATTATATCATATTTTAATGTTTTTGGATCCACTAGGTGGCATTCAATATTGCAAACTAATATAGCCCGCTATAGCTTTTGAAGATAGACGCTACGATGATACTGAAAGTATACAAAAAGTAGTACCGTTAGTGCCGCTAACTCCACTATAACTGAGTCAAGCTGAGGTGATGAATTTGGTTGTTCATTGTCTATATATATGGTGTTTGCTTTCTTGATTCTGTGGAATGTTTGGTCGCTGAAAAAGATAGCAAATACAAGCTTGAACGATGGCATGCACCTACGAATGTGGGCTGTCTGAAATTGATGAAATGACTAATGTTTTAGCCAAAATTTTGCTTTCTTTTGCAAAACGCTAGACAACTGGTGCTGCTATAGTTGTGCTAAAGCGACCATAGCTTTTCTGTGAACACTCGGCTAAATTCTATAGACCACTATCTGCAACATTTGTGTCATTTGATTGATTAATCAATGACTTGGCATAATTTTCTACAAACTACAAATTAAAAATCAATCCATGTATGTTCTTTCTTCTTGGATCTTACTAAAACTATTATTTTTCTCATATGCATGGTAAGCATAATTAATATACCAATGAGAACTCCCTTTTTTTTGGTTCTTAATTTCCCAGAGAGACACGTACCCAAATTTTCTTGACTTCTTTGATTCCAGGAAAAAGGAAAGGCACACAAGGTTCCCGAACCGAAAACAAAACGGCAGGATACAAGTACAACTCCATCATGATCAGCCTGATTATTGGCGATGTACCCACCGTTGTTTGTGCGCAACAGTACCATATGCATGTATGACGCCTGGAGGCGGAACGGGATAGTAGTCTAACAAAGCGCCACCGTCGTACGTCGTTGGGTTTCGAGTGCGGCACGCCGGCGGTCCACGACGACGTTCGCCGGCCACCGGATCAGCCACCTCCTACGGCGGCCGGCCCTCGTCGTTAATATATTGAGAAGTACAATTCAGGCGTGTTTCAGTCGCCTGCCGTCAGATTATCAAACTGCAGTCCGCATCATGGAAAAATCCCGGAGGCGGAATACCTTCCGGTGGCAACGCCCCGGCCTGTCGAGGGATCCCCCTGCCTCTCCGCCGCCGCCGCCGCTCGCCGCAGGCCCTGACTGGCTGGTCCTGGACCGGTTCGTCCACCGCACCAGTAGGAGGCACGGGGTCGTTGAAGGGACATCGGAGATCTCCGATGACTGCGTGGGCCGGCCCATCCGTGTCTCCCTCAGGGTCGCGGACCCCCCGGCCTTGTCCCGTCTGTACCTCCATTGGACGGGCAGGCCGGCAATCAAGATGATGATGGAGCCCAACGTCGTGACCGCCCACCGCAACTCCATCCTCTTCAAGGTGACTGTCCCCTTCGAGGACCCTGAGACGTGGCACTACGCTTCCTGCTTCCCTCTCGACTACTTCGTCTACTCGGCCGCCTCCTCCTCAACGCCATCACTCATTAGGCTGCCCCCTTGCTTCGAGGGTGGCGCCGTAAACCCCCAGGTTGATGAGATGTTCAGACCGTACCGGAACCAACGGCAGCGGACCATGATGGACCAAGATATGGGCCTCCTCTGCCACGACGACGATGGCGAGTTCACGGTGGCCGATCTTGGACACCGTTACTGGGAGGACGTCGAGCTCTGCGTGCTGCACCACCATGCGCCTCGATCAGGCTCAAGGGACGAACACATGGATGAGTGGAGGGTCAAGAAGCTGCCTATCCCTTCCGGTCTGAACAAAAAACTTCGATCGTTCTGGTCAGACACCGTCGTCGCCGTCGACGAACGGCACCTCTGCTGGGTCGACTACTACCAGGGCTTGCTTCTCATCGACGTCCTCACTGAAAGTCCGCAGCTCCAGTACATCCCGCTGCCTGCTGAGGCGTTGCAATGTCGCCGCCCCTACATCGATGCATTGACCCCTGACCCGTTTCGGTGCGTCAGCGTCATCCATACTGGCATAATCAAGCTAGTTTGTATCATGGCAGCTCATAAAGGTTCTCCTTCTGCATTCACGATAAAAACGTGGACTCTTAACTTCAGCCAAGGTGAATGGATGGATTGCGGCCTCACCATGGACACTCATGAGTTCTTCGGTCTTTATGGCTCTGCCCAAAGTAACCTTCCGCAGGTGAAGCCACGTTTTCCTGTGGTGAGCTTGGTCGATCCACATGTTTTTTGCTTCCTGCTGAAGGAGGAGGACCACCACGTTATCTGGATGATTGCGGTTGACATGAAGAAGAAGTTGCTGCAGTCAAGCGCCCTATACATCAATGAAGAAGAGGAAGAAGGATGTTCCTCTCAAAGGGAACGCCGGTACATCTTCCGTGGTGATGACTTCGTCCCCAGTAGGTTCTCCTCTTACTTGAGAAATAGTGATGGCATCACATGGTAATCATACCTTGTTTATATGTGTTTAGCTCGTCGTCGCTTCTTGAGTAAAGATGTGCAAACCGGAACTGATGATTGTTTTAGTGGGCACAAATTAATCTTCAAGCCCATTTAATATTGACAGAATCAACTGTATTTTGAAAAAAATATTTATGTGATCGATATGCAAAAAAAGTTGTTCCTTTAACATATGAGATGTTTTAGGATGTTTGTAGATAACATGGGCCGTCGGTTACCTCAAATCTAAAGCTCCACGATTAGAGGTACTAACAGAAAGGTATTCAAGTATTGATGGAGGTACTTAAGTAGGAAAACTAAGTAATTTTATCATTGCAAATATAGAAAGAGAGGAATGAAAATTAACTTCTACCAAAACAAATTCGGTTGGCCTCGGTAAGTCTCTAACCTTCCTTGTTTACATTATTTTGCCAAGTTTACTTAGTTTTGATGATTTACTTGGACATGTCTGTACGTTTCTCTCGTAGCCATGGATAGAAAAGTGGATTCACGGTTGCTTCTAGCAAACAGACATGCACATTACGGAGATCAAGAACAAGGGTATTGGTTTAATGATTTGTGGCTCCATCTTTTCTATGATTGCGATCCCAGAAAATTCAATCAAAGAATGAAAATTTCATGTAAATCATCGCATTGCATGTAAGCAACACTGATATCACCAACAATACATCGAAAAATTGTGACATCGTATTGTTTAGGCAAACTATTGTTGCTCTCACCTAAATTCTCTCTATTCCTCTTTCTATTTAAATTTCTTTTGTAATATTTTCTGAGTTAACTTGTTTGCTAAAGACCATTGTCTCGGACAAGAAAATTATTTTGAGGTGGTGCACAACCTTTGACTTTAGATATTTACATGGTTTTCACCATTTACATGTTTTTTCACTGATATGTGTTGTGTTTTACGGAGAAAGAAAGTTTACATGTTTCTAAACAAATTTACATGATTCCTCTGACTCTACGAATGATCCGAAAAAGATGTTACCTTCCATTGTTATTGTGTCAGTTTAGAATCTAGCCATTAATGTAGCATGACATGCATACAATTAATGATTTAATTAAGATCAATTACTAAATTATAAGCATCCTGCCATAAGTTATCTGATTTTCTATTCCATACCTTGCCCCTCTATTAATCAACGGTCCATGATATGATACCTCTCAATACCTCCAAATACCTCGCAAACACCGTAAAATCTCTCTTAACATACTCCAACGCATATAGCTTGCTGATCGGTACAACTCAAAGGGATATATGCAAGCGGATTTCCTTGAAAGTTCACATGAGCATAGTGAACAGCACAAGACTACCAAAAGTTGTGAGAAACATCCTGAGCTTGATTCATGATTTCAGGTTGAACTGCTCAGCCTGCGGAGTGTGGTCATCATGACTAACTCCACTGTGGAGTTGAAAATGTTTACTCTATTTTTCACCAGAATATACTGCTGTGTGTTAGCAGAAAATTCGGTCAGCTCCTTGCAACTGCTGGACCACTCCGTGTATATCATGTTGACTAGGGTGGAATTAAATCTGTTACACCACCATGCATATAAGGATCATGTTAGGTGCTCCAGAGATTATTTAAATTCTAACGATCAAGAATCTCTTTAGATATTGTACTAAATATTTGAAAATTATATATAAGGAAAATATTCTTCTCGAAGCAATTGAAAATACTTTTTTTGTTTACTCTGTAAATTAGATAAAATACAATAGAAATCAGAGTGTTCAAAGGTACTCTTTGGATAGCATGTCAATGTGAAAAAGATAGAATAACGTATTGTATGGAGCCAGCCCTTTCACCTAAGGGCATGTACAGTGGTTCAGATGGCAGTTGTCTGAAAAACACGTCCAAGTCACTCCTTGACGGGTTTAAAAAAACCTCACACAATGCATCGTCTAAAAAAAGTTGTCTAAAAGAACCATATGCAAACTTAGAGACAACAAAAACCTCACCTACAATGGTTTAGATAGCAGCGAGCGGTCTATAGACAACATTTGAGCCGTCTAATAATTACTAGACATCATTCTTCTCTCTCCTCTTTCTCTTTCATCCACATCACTCAAAATTCTATGTGTAATCTCCCTAGACGGCTGACATCACTCTATTGTACATGCCCTAATCCATGCAAATTTCCTATAGGGAAACACGAACATTTTTGCAGTTATAAATCCTTCATTTCCAATTGGCTAGGCGGTACGGTGATGGTCGAATGGTGCTGAATGGCGTGGCGGTTGACGGTGCGTTGGTGGACGGCACGGCAATCGACGGTGTGGTGGTACACGACGGTGCAGTGGTATGCTGCACAATAGTTTTCTTCCGATTGTATGTGGCACAATAGTTGGCGATGCGATGGTGGACCCCGCATTGGGGACCCAAAATGTTGACTGATGAGGACATGACTCGTACAGATACAACCGACACTCTTTCACTGGGCATGCAAGATTCCATCACAAGAGCTAGAAAGCGACAATCGAATTTATCGGTGAGCTCGTTTCTAATATCTTCTATATATGGTTTTGAGAATAAGATGCTACCTAATGAATTAATTATTGTTAGAAACCATGGAGATGATGAAGAGGCAGCTGGAGAGGTGCTTGGAGGCGTGGAGGGCCGGCAAGGAGTGCAATTCAACTTTGAGGCCCAATCCAAGTCGGTTTCGAGTCCGTTTCGGACTTCAGGACCAGTCGGTACTAAAACGGGCGCCCAGGTCGCATACGAGCTCAGATTTGGAAGTTCTTTATATGGATGGAAAGCTAAGAAGATCACCTTTCCAATGCCGCCGGTATCATGCCAAAATTCATCCGGAGGCGTCAGGAGTCATCGAAACAAGTTGACGTCCAGAATCTGTCTCGGTGCTGTGTCGCCGTTATTTGGTCTTTGGGCTTGTATCTCGTGTGAGCCCATTAGGCGGGGAGGGGAAGGAGCTGGCGGCGGCCGCGCTGTGGCTTGACATGAGGATGCAGGGCATGAGGAGTGTTGCTGCGAGGAAGAGCGTGCGTGTCGTGGCTTGGGGAGGGTGGGGAGAAGAAGCAACGGCGAGACGAGGTGGGGAGGAAGAGGAGCACGACGAGGAGAGCAGTTGCCTCTGCAGAGGGAGGACGAAAAGGAGAGCGCTTCTTGTTCTTGGCAACTTGGGAAGCGATATGGGAGATCGGGAGAGGAAGATCGATTTTTGCGTTAATTTTTTTTGTTAATGTTTGATGTATTTACATGTACAATGTATCATGTTCTACAAGAACTCTAAGACATTGACACGATTTGCAAGGAAAAACTTTAGCTGGGGATTTTTGTGAAATCTTTTGTTACATTGTATTAAATTCCAAAGACATTGAGCAGCTACGTGCTCAAAATTTCTATAAAAATCGTTACCCTTGCTACAAAATAAGCATTTTGTAGACAGGAGCACCTTTTCTCTGTACGAGTTGACATGTTCATAGTTCAGGTAATAGAGGAATTTTAAGCTCACATATATCTTGGGGTAAAAGGTTTGTGCAAAATGTGTGTTTATACACGATTTAGATAAAATGGATATTTATTTCGACAGTCTATATTGTACATGTTTGTATAGGTTTGCCTAAGGCCGACAAGCTATTGTGCATCTTCACACATTTTTTTTTTTTTTGAAACACAATACAAACACATGTTCTGTATCAATAGCAAATACAAAAGATAAAAAAGCTAGCTGATTATTTCTCTCTATCAAATAACAGGGTAATCGAAATGCAGAGAGGATGACTCCATTGATGTGATATGTCACGAGCAGGGGAGCAGTACGAGTTCGTAGGCACACAACGACGTAGATTATACTTAAATGAGATGGCTGGTCTTGGCCCAGGTCCTCGTCGGCGCGGCGGTGCCGTGGTGACGGCGCCGCACCTCCGAGGCTGGGTTGTTACAGAGGCTAAACCTAAGCAAATCCAAGATAATCCCAAACTAAGCGCACGGTCCCTGTTTATAGCTGCACAGGGCCGGCTAACAAATTGCTAACGAAACAAACTAACTTCCTGATTTTATTCTGCCGTGCTTATCGCTTGAGCGCTCCTCGCACGACGCTGATCCCTGCGGCGACGACGTTGGTACTGAATACCGGTCCTGACATCTCTCCCCACCTGGACAACAAGCTCGTCCTCGAGCTTGAACTCTGGGTACAGCTTGCGAAACTCGTCCAAGTCCATCCACGTGGCTTCGGCCGCCGCACGTCCTGTCCACTGAACCAGCAACTCATGACGCCCCCGCGCCAAACGCGACTCGATCACCACCTCTCGAACCAGGCAGGCCCGGCCATGGCGGGTGGGCGGAAGCACACTCGGCGTCGTGGGCGGCGCGCCACGGTACGGCTTGAGCAACCCAACGTGGAAGACATCATGAAGGCGAGCACCCGCTGGCAGCGCCAACTTGTACGCTACGTCGCCCACACGGCTGACCACCTGAAACGGCCCGTAGAACTTAGGACCCAACTTCCCGCGACCCTGGACATTGAGCGACGCCATGGGCCGATGAAGAAGACGCAGCCACACCCACTGCCCAGCTTCAAACTCGAGAGCACGGTGCTTCTTGTCGTATTGGGCCTTGTGCTGCTGCTGTGCCTGCTCAAGTCGATCCCGGACTTCCACCATGAACTCATTACGATCGAGCAGCTGCTGGTTGACGGCCGGAAGACGCGCCTCGCCGGGAACGTAGGCGCGGACGGAAGGGGGGGTCGCGCCCATAGACGACGCGGAACGGCAACGTGCGCAGTGAAGCTTGGAACGCCGAATTGTAGCAGAATTCCGCCCACGGCAGCCATTGCAGCCACTGCCGGGGGCGGTCACCAGTGAGGCAGTGCAGGTACATTGTGATGATCTTGTTGGTCGCCTCGGACTGGCCATCGGACTGAGGGTGGAAGGCTGAAGTGAGGTTGAGCTTTACGTCGTTGAGCGCGAACAACTCCTTCCAAAAGTTGCTGGTGAAGACCGGATCCCTGTCGCTGACGATGGAGCTCGGAATGCCGTGGAGGCGGACAATGTCGTTGTACGGGTGGCTCAACGGGATGAAATGCGCGTACTTGGAGAAGCGGTCGACCACCGTGAGGATGACGGACTTGCCGTTCACGCGTGGGAGGCCCTCGATGAAGTCCATTGCCACGTCCGCCCAAACCGCCGACGGAACTTCAAGTGGCTGGAGGAGGCCGGCCGGGTGAAGCTGTTCCACCTTGTTGCGCTGGCAAGTTGCACAGGCGCGCACATGTTCCGCAACCGCCGTGCGCGCCCCTGGAATGTGGAAGTCCGCGCGGAGACGCTGCAGCGTCTTCTGGGTGCCCTCATGCCCAGCGCCATGAGCTGCCGCCAAGATTGCCGGAACGCTCGGGGAGGTGGGAGGCACGTACACGCGTCCACCAAGCGTGACGAGGCCATCGACCACCGCCTACTGTCCCGTGCGCGAGCCTGTTACAATTTCAGCACGGATCGCCACCATCGCCGGGTCCGACGCGTGTTCCGCGTGGAGGTCGTCAAAGATGGAGAAGCAAGGCGCCGAGATTGCCGCCAATTCCGCCGTTGCCTCCGTGTCACGGCGAGACAGGGTGTCTGCCACCACGTTCGTCGCGCCGGGCTTGTATTCGACCCTGAAATCAAACCCCAACAATTTACTTGCCCACTGGTGCTGCGGGATCGTCGACAGCCTCTGATCAAGAAGAAACTTGAGGCTGAAGTGGTCCGTGCGCACGACGAACGCACGGCCCCACAGGTACGGGCGCCAGTGACGAACTGCTTGGACAAGGCCAATGAGCTCCCTCTCGTATGCTACAAGCTTGGCGTGGCGCGGCGCGATCTGCCTGCTGAAGAACGCCACGGGACCGCCGCCTTGGTGAAGGACGGCGCCGAACCCGGAGCCAGACGCGTCGCACTCGACGACGAACTCCTTGTCAAATGCCGGGAGCTGGAGGACCGGCGCCGTCGTGAGGGCCTGTTGCAGGGCGCGAAACGCCGTCTCCGCGTCCGAAGACCACCGGAACCCCTCCTTGCGCAGCAACTTGGTGAGGGGGGCCGCGATGGAGCTGTAGTCACAGATGAAGCGCCTATAGTACCCTGCGAGGCCGAGGAAGGCACGCACTGCGCGCTCCGTGGTTGGCACGGGCCACGATAGCACGGCTTGCACCTTCTGTTCGTCCATGGCGACGCCCTCGGTCGAGATCACGTGGCCAAGATACGCCACAGAACGCGCGCCAAAGAAGCATTTCGACCACTTAATGAAGAACGAGTGTTCCTGCAGCTTATCAAGCACGAGACGGACATGGCGGAGGTGTTCCGACCACGATGAGCTGTAAATCAGAATGTCGTCGAAGAAAACGAGGACAAACCGCCTGAGGAAGGGTTGGAGCACATCGTTCAGCAGCGCCTGGAAGGTGGCAGGGGCGTTGGTGAGGCCGAACGGCATGACGAGGAACTCGAACAGCCCCTGGTGCGTCCGGAACGCCGTCTTCTCCACGTCGTCCGGGTGCATGAGGACTTGGTGGTAGCCGGAGCGGAGATCAAGCTTGGTGAAGAATTTGGCGCCGCGCAGCTCGTCGAGGAGTTCTTCTACCACCGGGATCGGGAATTTGTCCTTGATCGTCGTGTCGTTGAGGGCGCGGAAGTCGACGCAGAACCGCCACGAACCGTCGGCCTTCTTGACCAGCAGTACCGGCGCCGAGAACGCCGACAAGCTCGGCCTGATGACGCCCAAACGCAGCATCTCCTCGCATTGGCGCTCGAGCTCCTCCTTCTGCGCGTGGGCGTAGCGGTACGGGCGTACGGAGACCGCCGTCATGCCGGGCTTGAGGATGATGCGGTGGCTGCGCTTGCGTGGGGGCGGCAGTCCTGTCGGTGCGGCGAACGAGCCCCGGAATGCATCCAGCAGGGCCTCCATGAGGTCCGGCTCCACGGCTGCCACAAGCGGGGCGGAAGGGACGTGGACGACGACCACGTGACCGGGCGGCCCTCCCGCTTGAACGCCATGGTCCTGCTGCTGAAATCCCAGAGGATTGGCCCCAGGGACTCGAGCCATTGGACGCCGAGGACCATGTCGTAGGAGCCGAGGGTGAGGCCGAAGCAGTCGATGACGAATGGCTCGCCGCTGATGTCGATGTGGAGACCGGCGCAGCTGCCCGAACTGTCGAGGCGGTCGCCATTAGCCACGGCGACGCGAAGACCGGTGCGGTGGTGCAGCTTGATGCCGGCGCGCGCCGCCGCATTGTCGTCGATGAAGTTGTGGGTGGAGCCCGAGTCCAGCAGCGCCGTTAGCTTGGTGTCGCCCACGTGCACGATCACTTGCATGGTGCGGGCCGCGCGGGACTGGATGCCCGTGAGCGCGGAGAGGGAAATTTTGGGTTCATCCGTCGTCGGTGCCGGTGCGTCCTCGTAGTCGTTGCAGATCACCTCGATGACGAACAGCTGCTTGCACTCCTTCTTGTGTGCCTGGGAGAATTTCTCATCACAATGAAAGCAGGTACCCTCGAGCTTGCGAGCAGCAATCTCGGCCGGCGTCAGCTTCTTCTTGCCGGGGCTCGATGCAGAGGAGATCAGCGACGACGTCGCGGGTGCGGCTGACTTGGACGGTGTGCGCGATGTGGAATGGCTTGACGGCGACTCGGCCACGATGAGTCGCTGTTCGTAGGCGCGCGCGTACATGATGGCGTCGTCGAGCGATCATGGTCGCTGGAGGGAGACGTCGGTGCGGAGGGGGTTGCCGAGGCCGACGGTGAACAATTGGATCTGCTGCTCCTCCGTCAGGCTTGGCGCGCGGCAGGAGAGGGCGAGGAAGCGGTTGCAGTAGTCGTCGACGGAGCCGGAGCGCCGGAGCATGGCGATCTCGCCGAGCGGGCTGTCGGTGAGCGGTGGCCCGAAGCGAGTGTTGATGAGCTGCACGAATTGGCGCCATGACGGAGGCCCGGTGTTGAGCTCGAGGCGGTAGTACCACAGCTGTGCGTCGTCGAGGAGGTGGAACGAGGCGTACCACACTCTCTTGTTCTCCGGCGTGCGGCGGCCGCGGAAGAATTGCTCGCAGCGATTCAACCACGGCAGCGGGTCCCCCTTGCCGTCGTACTTGGGAAACTCCAGCTTGTGGAAGCTGGGAACGCCGCCGTCGTCGTCGTCGTCGTGGCGACGGTGATGGCCATGTGGTGGAGGTGGTGGTGGGGGTGGGGGTGGCGGCGACGGCGGAGGGGGTGGTGGATGGCGGTGATGGCCGGAGTGCGCGGCGTCGGAGTCGTCGGCGACGCCCTTCCCGGTGTGCGAGGCGTGCTCGTCTTCCGGCAGGTAGCCGGGCAGAGCCCGCTCGACGCGCATCAAGGCGAGGTTGAGCGCCGCCTGCTGGTTCGCTTGATCGGTGACCTTCTTGTCGAGCGCGTCGAATTTGTCCGCCAACGGTTGCAGCGGGCGCATCAAGGATTCCATGGCGGCGAAACGCTTGGCGAGGTCAGCCAATGTGATGGTGCTCTCGTTCTCCCCTGTCGACGGAGATGGCGGCGGCGAGACCATGTTGGGCGAACCTAGGACTGCTGATACCAGATTGTCACGAGCAGGGGAGCAGTACGAGTTCGTAGGCACACAACGACGTAGATTATACTTAAATGAGGTGGCTGGTCTTGGCCCAGGTCCTCGTCGGCGCGGCGGTGCCGTGGTGACGGCGCCGCACCTCCGAGGCTGGGTTGTTACAGAGGCTAAACCTAAGCAAATCCAAGATAATCCCAAACTAAGCGCACGGTCCCTGTTTATAGCTGCACAGGGCCGGCTAACAAATTGCTAACGAAACAAACTAACTTCCTGATTTTATTCTGCCGTGCTTATCGCTTGAGCGCTCCTCCCACGACGCTGATCCCTGCGGCGACGACGTTGGTACTGAATACCGGTCCTGACATGATATGAAATGAAGCGCAGTTTTGCTCCATTTGTTTATAGAAAAGTCACCCTGTTTATTTTGCTTTTTGTAGCAATAACAAACCCTATCATCCTGCAAATTGCAGCAATTTTTCTACTTGGAGCTCTTCATGTGCCTGCTAGTAGGTTCGCCCAAAGCTCAACAACGGCACCCTGTCCCTTTCATCAGTAATTAGCTGATCATTACAAAGTATATTTCTCCAAACCTTTTGACTTGCTGTGGTGTATGTTTCTGCTGCGTTTTCTTATATCTTTAGGGGATTAATCTTGTGCATCCTGACGCGTAGTCTCATAGTTTAGGGCCGGGGACTGCAAAAATGTACTTGTGCATTTGTTTTTTGGCGATCGATGAATGTACTTGTGCATCCTGACGCATCGTCATCATTCTTGTTTCTTTTTGAAAAATATAAATAAATGGAGGTATGTAATATATAGGGGCGGGGTGGGGATATATAGAAGATTGATTGACCTGCATTATCCACTGCATGATATTCTTGTCACGATGTTGACATGAATTGCGAGGAACCACTGACCACGATTCAGCGGCCTCAAGCAAAGTAGCTCTCCTTCTTGGGCCGCGCTGAGCCGATGCCGTACGGATATAGATATAGGCCTCGCGGTTACACAAGCTCGTTGGGCCTCAGTAGCCCATATTTACACTCACTACAAGCATGTTCTTAATTTTCTGCTGAGACTAGGAATTCTGTAATGTAGTTTTGCTCCCAAAAAACAAAAGGAATTCTGTAATGTAGTCCCTAAAAAAAAAAGTGGAATTCTGTAATGTAAAATCATGCCCTTGGTTGTATATATGCTATGTTTAATCGAGACTAATTTGTATGTACATCATGATTATGATTTGTGAGCCGGCCTGTTATACCGGACGACTGACTTGACATGCTTGGTCACCCCATTTATTTCCAACGAACAAGCACCTTCCAACTATCAAGATTATATACGGACAATGTGCGATTGTTCATTTTATTATTATTACGCGCTTAGACTGACTTAGAAGCTAGCTAGTAGACTCAGCTGATTCTTCAGTGCGATTCGACTACACTAGTCATTTCTGCGATTTGCAGTATCAAGACTAATTTTCTGCGAGTGCACGTGACAGAGAGCTAGCTGAGACCAACGATGGAGTACATGTCCACCTCATCACGATCGACGATGGCGCCGGAGCCGGTGAACTTGTTGCACTTCTTGTCTCTGTCGCTGTCGCCGGCGAGCAAGATGAACATCAAGGGCAAGAAGCGTGTGCAGCTGGACGGCGCGTTCCAGTGCCGCACATGCGGTCGCCCGGTTCGCGACGTTCGAGGCTCTCGGCGGCCACCGGACCAGCCACAAGCGGCCGCGAGTGCGCGCCGACGGCCTCGACCTCTTGCTCGGCGCGCGTCCCGGCAAAGCCGGCGCCGCCGCCAAGGATGTCCACCGGTGCAACACCTGCGGCACCGTGTTCCCCACTGGGCAGGCACTCGGCGGGCACATGCGCCGCCACCGGGCGGCCATCTTCCATGTGCCGGCGTTGGAGACCACGCCAACGGTGACGACGTCCGGGTTGTCAGAAGAAGAGGGTGATGACGACGAGGACACCATCATGCCCAGGACCTTAATCCATTTCATATGAGTGAACGTAGTTTAACAAGTTTGTTGGTTTAGAGTGGTTGATATACACACATCGATTTCGTAATCACACACTTATAAATACCTACAAGTGTCAGTTTTCTTTTGCAATGCTTCTTGCAACAAGCTATATGCTTAGCCTTGACTGTATATTGGTCAAATAAATAAAATTTGAAATTAGTACTGCAGGATATGCGTATATCTTTTGTCAAGAAATTTCATTATATAACCCTAATAAATGTGACATTGCTTCGACGAGGCTTCAATTTGGGGCTGCAGGATTCTTCAAGCTGCAGGATCTAGTCTTTCCTCGTAGAGCCTAAGTTTTTTGGGAGCTTGTTCCTTTTTACCCTTTTCTAGTGGTTGTTGTATTAGTTGATCTTGTATTGTCGGCACTCTTTACTTCGTGGTTGGCTTTTGCCAGGATTTGCGTATATTTTTATCAAGAAATTTCATTATATAACCCTAATAATTAAATGTGACACTGCTTATAAGAGACACTGTTTTAGACGACATTGGCTGTTGTACAACACCGGATGAGAAATGATGACGGAGTCATGCCCTCAAACTATTATAGAAAAGTTTTGTTGAAAATTCTGAACTTTTGTGTGCGCAATTGTGGACAAAACATTACACCTTCCTGCTAGTTTGGAATCATAAATAATATATGCATTCATTGAGAAAAACAAATTAAGAAATGTAAAGATGAGGGCAATATGACCATTTTAAAATTTTTAATCTCTCTGCCAGCACCCGGCGATGTTTTTCAGCATGGTCCGATAGCAAATTGACTATAACACCGTCCTAGAACAGAAGAAACATTTGAACAATGTTATGTAGCAAAATTCATTCTTTTCATTTTCTTGGCATATATTTTAGATTGATTTTATCAGGAACATGGCACGTTAACTATATATACTTGGTCACTATCTTGTTATACCAATCTAAAATCCTATTGCGCATTTTCTATATATCTTGCTAGGCACCGACGGAGCCTCATGGAGGCCAAACTGGGTCATGGCCCCCCTTCCTATCCTAAAATGTTTAAGTAGCACTTGATTTTTTTGCTAGCCCGTGTGTATGAGTACTTATTCGGGACCTTTTTTCCTTTGCACTAGATACCGTATACACCACAAAGTGATATAATATGTTTTCCTTTGATCATTTTTCCCCTGCCAATTTTCTTATACTCTAGGTCAAATTGCCCTCCGCTTGTCCTATGTTCACGCTCCACCACTGCTGCTAGGCGAGTTACGAGAGGTATGAGAAATTACATACACACCATCAGTTGCCGTTCCCATTCAACGTGTGCTGACCAACCATAGTTAGGTCCCATGACACACCTCCACCACCCCTTACCCCAATGTTGCATCTTTACCTCCGGCCTGGCCTTTTGCTCTACCCACCTTTCATGTCTTAGTCACTTTACCTCAACGCATCAATCACCACACTCCTCCGAATCAAGGGCTAGCTACTAATAGAAATCTTTGTCACCTGCCTGCTGCTCCCTCTAATATTTTTAACACAACAGTAATACACTAACTGAGTGTGCCATGATTAATTAGAGCACCACAAATAAAACAATAGTGATATATAATGCACTGCTATTATTATTGTTGATTTAAGAAGAATGCCACCTTAAAAAACTAGTGTCGATATCGTGAGGTTGACAGGAGGATCTCAAGGAGACTACTGACATTGTACGAAGGAAGTGTAGGGGGCAACAAGGGCAAGTAGTGACGGGTGGTGGGTTTGCGGTGGAGAGGGTCATGTAAATGAGAGAGGTAGGGTGGATTGAGAAACAGAGAACGAGTTGGGTTGGCCACAGTTGGTTCACTAAATATTCTTATTGATCAGAAACGCTGTATGAAGATTTTTTTTTGTTCTCAATAGAACTGTTGCAATAAGATTTTTCTTAGAAATCGGTAGATGCCATGTGAGATGACCTTTTCTGTAGTTATGCCTAACCTTCAAGCCCATCCAACACTGAGATCAACTATATTTTGGAAAATATTTATTTGATTGCTATCCAAAAGCCACTTGTCACTTCAAAACATGCTAGTACAACATATGGTTTGTTGATTGTACGAGAATAGTATGCAAGCGAGGAATTTCCATGAAACTTCGTATGATAGTGGGCGTGCAAGTTTTGAGAAACTTCCTAAGCTTGATTCTTCGATTCCGACACAAAGAGGTATGGATATGCTCAAAGAATTCAGTTAAGTACGTATACCTTATTCTTTCCAGGTCTAGCTCTTGACCTATGCACACGACTTGGTCCATCATATCTTACTAGCAAGAGTGCCCGTGCGTTGCCACGGGTTGATTGGAAAAATAATTCTAATAAATTTAAATTTAATGATTGTATAAATAAACTCTACAATCACAGGAGATTATTTGTTGTGGAATTGAACTTTGATGCAGAGTACACATACCCTGATTTGAGGTATTTAACCGCCATCATCATAGTCTATAATATGTTTTGAATTTTTTTCCTTTGCACTAGATACCATATACACCACAAAGTGCTATAATATGTTTTGAATTTTTTTTAAATAATAGTATTTTAATGAAAAATTACGAAATTAGGGTACGATTTGAAAAAAATTGCAGAAATAGGAGCCTGTCGGTCAGCGGATAACCGACAGGCACCTATCGGTTATCCGGTGACTGACAGGCTGCCGGATGCCGTCACCGTGACCACTTAAAGGATGGAAAGGTACCTATCGGTCACTGGGTGACCGACAGGTTCTGAGACACTGTAGCGCATGTACTATTCATAGTACTGTAGCGATGTATCTTTAAAATATGCATCTAAAAATTGCAACAAAAATTTGAATGGATAGATCTTATCATTCTCTACGATCATGCAAATTTTAAGTTGCAACGGAACTTTATATAAGATGCAGTAAAAAAATGAAATCAGTGCTGTAACTGATTTCATATTACTGTAACTGATTTCACTTACAATGGTTTAGATAGCAGCGAGCGGTCTATAGACAACATTTGAGCCGTCTAATAATTACTAGACATCATTCTTCTCTCTCTCCTCTTTCTCTTTCATCCACATCCCTCAAAATTCTACGTGTAATCTCCCTAGACGGCTGACATCACTCTATTGTACATGCCCTAATCCATGCAAATTTCCTATAGGGAAACACGAACATTTTTGCAGTTATAAATCCTTCATTTCCAATTGGCTAGGCGGTACGGTGATGGTCGAATGGTGCTGAATGGCGTGGCGGTTGACGGTGCGTTAGTGGACGGCACGGCAATCGACGGTGTGGTGGTACACAGACGGTGCAGTGGTATGCTGCACAATAGTTTTCTTCCGATTGTATGTGGCACAATAGTTGGCGATGCGATGGTGGACCCCGCATTGGGGACCCAAAATGTTGACTGATGAGGACATGACTCGTACAACCGACACTCCTTCACTGGGCATGCAAGATTCCATCACAAGAGCTAGAAAGCGACAATCGAATTTATCGATGAGCTCGTTTCTAATATCTTCTATATATGGTTTTGAGAATAAGATACTACCTAATGAATTAATTATTGTTAGAAACTATAGAGATGATGAAGAGGCAGCTGGAGAGGTGTTTGGAGGCGTGGAGGGGCGGCAAGGAGTGCAATTCAACTTTGAGGCCAAATCCAAGTCGGTTTCGAGTCCGTTTCGGACTCCAGGACCAGTCGGTACTAAAACGGGCGACCAGGTCGCATACGAGCTCGGATTTGGACGTTCTTTATATGGATGGAAAGCTAAGAAGATCACCTTTCCAATGCCACCGGTCTCATGCTTAAATTCATCCGGAGGCGTCGGGAGTCATCGAAACAAGTTGACGTCCAGAATCTGTCTCGGTGCTGTGTCGCCGTTATTTGGTCTTTGGGCTTGTATCTCGTGTGAGCCCATTAGGGGGCGCATTCAGGGGTCCTTGCACGACCCTAGAGTCTTCATAAACAGCTGCCGCCACACCATTAGGGTTTGGATTTTGATTGATTGTAAGTTTAGCCATTGCTACTTCCTGGTAGACGCGTGTGTCGACTAGACCACTCGGACTACTTGATTCGGAACCCCACCATTGTTACCGAGTTACTTGTTTATCTTGTTCTTGCTTGTTCTTCGATTGCTTGCAGGAATTACCCTCGTGGTTTGGTTGATTGTGCTCTACAAGATCACGAACAGCCGCTGGAGTTGGTGTATCGGTCGCTAAGGCGCATCCTTGCTGGTTGTAGTCGGGCCGTGAATGTCTCTCCATTCAAATCGAAGTTATCCCCACTCTCTCATCGAAAGATCCGCTGCAACTCCACACAAATCCGTATCATTGACAACCCATATATATTGGATCATCGGAAGTCATCATTCGTAAATAAATGAGTCTGGGGTGCACGAATTAACCAAGGTAGGTAGCCACCACCTTGTTGTAAACTTGTTATGGCACCGTAGGCGCTTTATTTTAGGGCAATTCACGAGAGCTTTGTTCCTCTAGTTTACAAGTCATTGATTCTCATGTGCTCAGTGAATTGACAACTGATTTGTTTTCTTTTTGTTGAACAGTAGGCTGAATAGACCATCGATGTAAAAATGAAGAAAACCAAGACATCAGATTTGAAATTAGTTTAGGAAAGGGCTAGCAAGTCGCAGAAAATTTCTTCCTCTTCAACACTAAAAACTCCATCAATAGAAAGTCTAATTCAGAGCAATCACAACGGTCTTTTAGGGTACTGTGAAGCATTTTTTTCTGTAATTTTGTGCTGTTTTCAAAGTTTGAAAGTTTGAATGCCCAGCCTCCAATTCCTGGGTCCGCCACTGGCGCTAGCGCCAGCAAGCAAAGACCGGGGCGGTGCAGGGCGGCATGCGGCTTTTGGGTGGAGCGACGACGACGCACGCTGGTGCTGCGCGGAGCCGCTGGCAGCACACGACAGTGGCGCGGTGGCGGTGGAGGAGGAGAAAGAAGTAGAAGCGACTGTAGGATTTTTGCTGTGCAGACTTTTAAAGCTGGATGCTTCACGGGCTCTAGCACACGGGTGCTGTATAGAAAATGCTTCTTGTGTAGTATGACCCTGCCCCTTAGTGATAGCGAGAGAATTACGCAATGCATTGATCGAAGCAATCGGTTTACAGATATAGGCCGGAGGCCTGGGCGCCTTCCCATCAATCCAAGTCGGTTTATGGAATAACTACCGAGGAGTTGGGAAGGGCTACGAGATCATGCAGGACTCGCTACAAACAAGGAAACCAAAACTACCAAATCTAATTCTGTCTAACACTTAGGCAATTAATTTTTCTCTTATCTATCCTCCACAAATTATCTGCCACACACTCATCCTTACTGAAGCGTTTCCACTTTTCACAGGATCGAGTCGGAAGTGCTGATGAACAGACACAACAGTACATCACATAAAAAGCACAAATTTTACATCTTTAAGTTATTATATCAAGTACAAGTGATTTAAAACACGAGAGTACACAGCGGAAGTATGAAGATAGATAAATAACTACTACTCTCGACGATACAAAGGCCGCACATCGAAGCCCTACGATGTGGACCTGCTGAAAGCTCCACCAAATATCAGCGGAAGCAAGAACAAACCTGCACAAAAACATAAAGAGCCAAACCCTGAGCAACTAATACTCAGCAAGACTTACCCGTCAACGTGGCTAACTACAGCCGACTCCTAATATGCAAAGGCTACAAGGGGTAGGCTGACTCGATTGCATAAACCCGCACTAATCACTTGGTCCTTACTTTCAAGTTTTAATTTCAAGTTAAGTACTTATCCAGTAAAATTGTGCACTTATCTCTAAAACAGATATAAAAGCAGTACATCAGGTAAGCAATATAACAATAATGAGATATAATGTAACAGTACTAGAACATCATCATCAATCATATCACACTACGATGTGATTCAGTGAACAAGGTTGCTCTTGACCGAGAGCGGCGGCATCGATGTACATCCTGCAGGAGAAAACCTGACCACACGACATATGCAGCACAAAGGCCACATATGGCAACCTTTTACAAAGCCCCCGCAAAGCCGACTCGATCTGCTGCTCCCGGCGAAAGTCTTGGGCCCACAAAACACCCGGCCCAGCCGTCGTCTGTGGGTGGCTACCCTCATTTCCCCGTAGCAGCAGACGCCGATGTCGTCCCCACGATTGCTAAGCTACTCGGTTTACTAGGCCCATAGAACACTAGCATGTGACCAGTACGTTCGAACTTGCTCAACAGGGCCAACAACGGACGGTCCTTAACCGACACAGACGGGGCTACCACCATGAAGGCCCAGCCTTCTCCATCCATCCTATACAAACAATTCCCCGTCCGGTCTCAACAAATCCTAAATCCATCTAGTACAATCCAGGTGGTTCCTATCATGCGAGTGGGACCTACCACTCGTCTTCTACCGTCCGCTAGCCACTAAGGATAGCAAGCTCTAACGTTAACCTAGACCACATCTACAAAAATATGACACAAGGTAGGATATGGAAGGGTAATCCTAATGCAGTTCTAGGGTTCCACATCAACTCCTAATAAACCTAATGCACAATCAATTACTAGCCCCAATCAAGTGATAAACAAAAATCTAAACAGGTAGGCATGCACCGGGGCTTGCCTGGCTCAAGTGTTAGCTACTAGCTAAGGTCGGTTGATATCTCCTCCTGGACTGCTCGGCATCCTGATCCTCCAGCTGCTCTTAGATCACCTCGTGTGCTATATGCATGACAAGGAAATGCAAAATAGATGCAATGAACATGAGGCAATTAAATTAAATTCGCTTAAGTAAACAACTTGGTTTACATGATTTCGAAATTAAGTTATGGTACAGTGACATTTTTCTGGGATTAAGCATTACCCAAAGTGATTTACTGTGAAGTTTGAAAATTTATTGTGTTCTGGATTATTGTTAACAATTTAAAGAGTGCAGAACAGAAAATAAATCATAAGAAAATAATTTGACATGGTATAATGATGAATCTTGTTCTGTAAGTGTGTTGACAGTGTATTAACAGTCAAGCAAAGTTTCAAGATTTATTGAGCAAGAGAGAATTTATTATGATTTAAACAACTGTTAACACATTAAGCTTTTTACAGAAAACTGGAAGATGATTTGCATCAGTTTGACAGACTGGATAGGTAGAACAGAGCACAAGGAAGACAACAAAACTGGTTTCGCATTTTTCTGATCTGTATTCCATTTTCTATGCATTTTACAAGGTCTCAGCAATTTTTGATGATTTATAACGAAAATAGAAATTGGAAAAAGAGCTGGCTAATCAGATCTGGGCAGCACGGAGGACTACAGGGTGGTGACCGCACCAGATCCCGGCCCTGGTCTCAGCAGAGGTCGACCATGGCGTTGGACCTCGCCGGAGAGTGCCGGCGGCTCGCCGGAAATAGACCTAACGGCCACCAAAAATCCCAACAAAAATACCAGGACGAAGCACATCGCATTTCCCACCCATTGGAGGGGCTTGGAGCCGACGGGAACCACCAGGAAATGGCTGGCGGCGAGCACAGCTGCTCAGCCAACAACGACGATGACGAACTCATGAACGGAAGCACGAAATCTTGGGGGAACAGATTGTGGAGCTTCACCTCAAGGCCCTGAAGCCCGTCCCGGAGCTTGTTGTCGAGGAGGGAGCCCGAAAGGTGTAGCTCGCCGGAGGGGTCCTCGATGGTCGACGAAGAGCAACAGGGGAAAATGCCAATCCAGACACGGGAGGCTGCGGGATTGGAAAAAAAATGGGTCAGGGATGTGCGCCCGTGCTCTGCAGTAATGTGGACGCAAGGAATCGCCAGGGGCTCACCGGAGAAGGGTGGATTGGACGGCGATGCGTGAGGGAGTCGATGGCTGGACTTGAAGACGAACGCCCAATCCCCGACGCTCACGGCGGAGAGAAGAGGGGCGGCACCATGGTGAAGCTCGAGGGCGACTCAGTTCAGCTTCCACGAGGCGCGGCTCCGCCTGGGCTTCACCAACAGCGGCGAACGGCGGCAAGCTCGGGCTGTATGCCGGCAATGGCGGGTGGCGAGCATACGAGAACGGCGGCGGGGATGGGACGAAATGGAGCTAGGGTTTGGGGAAACGGTGGGAAAGGGAGAGGTCTGGAAATTCTTATCCGCGGCGTACGGTCGGAGGCAGGGCGGCGTGGCCTCGGTCGTCGCCGGCGACGTGGCGGCCGAGTTCTGACAGCAGGCCCGGCGACCTTTTCCTTTTCAGCGAATTCAAATCCAGCGAACTTTACTGAATTAAACAGGGAACTTGCATTGCTCCAAAAATCACCAAAATTTCTGGGATGAAAGAACACAGAACCAGCTCCAACTTTCCAATTGGGACCAAGTGGATTTGAGCAACATAATTCGATTTAAAAATCGCGGAACAGCAGGATTTGCATGAGCTTCACTGAATTTTCAGAGGCAGTTCCAGAATTGGAAAAATCCTGGAAAATTCTCCAACATTCTCTGTTGTGATTTTCTTGCTACAGAATTTTTGTTTGGGTCAGGTTGTTATTGAAAAGTTTGAGTTGCTTCACAAGGATCAGTTTGACATTTATTTGAACAATTTGCTTTGAATTCAGATTTGGTTTGAAACTGCATTAGGTTCAGTTTGGAGATGTTTTACAGGCTTTGACAGCAATGACACAGGGGTGTCACAGCCCTCCCCCCTTAAAAAGAATCTCGCCCCGAGATTCAAGTAGAAGGAAGGAAGAAAAAAAAAGCAAGAATAGCGATCAAGATGCATAATTGGAAGCAAACTAAAAACTTACCTCGAAGGTAGAAAATCGGGAAAGTGAGAGTTCAAGAACTCTTCCGTCTCCCATGTGGCCTCGGCCGCAGAGTGGTTGCTCCATTGCACCTTATAGAATCTGGTAGTGCTCTTTCTGGTGACTCGGTCCTTCTGATCAACAATGCCAATAGGCTGCTCTGGGTAAGTCAAATCTGGCTCAAGCTGCTCAACATCAGTGACCACTCTGTCTGTAGGAACCTTCAGGCATTTCTTCAACTGGGAAACATGGAAGACATTGTGAACTCCGGAGAGATTTGGTGGCAACTCCAATCTGTAAGCGACAGGTCCACATCTCTCAATTATCTGGAACGGTCCAACGTATCTTGGGGCTAACTTTCCCCTGACACCAAACCGACGTACACCCTTCATGGGAGAGACACGAAGGTATACGTGGTCGCCAACTGCAAACACCAACGGTCGGCGTCTTCTGTCAGCATAGCTCTTCTGTCGAGACTTAGCTGCTCTCAAGTTGGACTGAATGCGGCGAACAGTCTCCTCTGCTGCTGCCACTAAATCTGGTGTGGGAATGACTTCCTCATCAGTCACAACTGTCTCCTCTGCTGCATCTGCGGGCCTTGCCTTGAAGATGACTCTCTCGCCGGCCTCAACCCAATTAAGGGGAGTCCGACAACGACGTCCATACAAAGCCTCAAACGGTGCCATCTTGATGCTCTCCTGATAGCTGTTGTTGTATGAGAACTCTGCAAGGGGTAAGCTCTCATCCCAACACTTGCCATGGTGTATCACACAGGCACGAAGCATATCCTCTAGAATCTGATTCACCCTCTCTGTCTAGCCATCTGTCTGAGGGTGATAAGCTGCACTACGAATCAATGTGGTGCCCAAAGAAGCATGTAGCTGCTCCCAGAAACGAGAAACAAACTGAGGTCCCCGATCAGAAATGATAGTCTTGGGCACTCCATGCAGACAAAGAATCCGGGCGATGTACAACTCAGCATACTTCTTCACAGTGTAACCTGTCTTCACTGGAATGAAGTGAGCAGACTTGGTCAGTCGATCAACAATCACCCAAATAGAATCATGCTTCTGTGATGTGAGAGGTAATCCAACAATAAAATCCATGCTAATATCCTCCCACTTCCAAGCAGGAACACTCAAAGGCTGAAGTAACCCTGCTGGCTTCATATATTCTGCCTTGACCCTCCTGCAAGTGTCACACTCAGAAACATACTGTGCGACCTCCCGCTCCATGCGGGTCCACCAGAAGCGACTCCTCAAATCCTGGTACATCTTGTTGCTGCCAGGGTGGATAGAATACTTGGACGTGTGCGCCTCATCAAGAATCTTCCTGCGCAACTCAAAGTCCTTAGGAACAACCAATCTGTCCTTGAACCATAGAACTCCATCCTCATCCTCCCTGAAACACTGGACTCTAGCTTCCCCGAGCTTGAGTCTTCTCTTGAGGTGACCCACTTTCTCATCCTTCTTCTGCGCTGCCACAATCTCATCACGCAAAGACGGAACAAGAGATATATTGGCCAAGGAGCCATAAGCATACACTCTAAGACTGGGCTCTGCCTCTGCATAAGGAGCTGCGATGCGATTATTGCAATGAGCCTTGCGACTCAAAGCATCAGCAACCACATTAGCCTTCCCTGGGTGATAGTGAATCTCCAAATCATAGTCCTTGATCAGCTCTAACCATCTCCGCTGACGCATGTTCAGATCTGACTGCGTGAAAATATACTTGAGGCTCTTATGATCTGTATAGATATGCACCAGATTTCCCAACAGATAATGCCGCCATACTTTCAAAGCAAGTACAACAGCTGCAAGCTCAAGATCATGAGTGGGGTAATGCTCTTCATGTCGCTTAAGCTGCCGAGAGACATAAGCAATCACCCTGCCATCCTGCATCAGCACACATCCAAGACCAGTACCAGAAGCATCACAGTAAACATCAAATGGCTTGGTGATATCAGGCTGAGCTAAAACTGGAGCGGTAGTGAGAAGCTTCTTCAGATTATGGAATGCCTCACCACACTGTGGGATCCACACAAACCTCACATTCTTCTTCAGTAACTCAGTAATGGGCTTGGAGATCTTAGAAAAATTCGGAATGAACCGACGGTAGTAACCAGCCAAACCAAGGAAACTGCGAATCTCAAAGATAGTAGTGGGAGCCTTCCAATTTAGAACATCCTGCACCTTGCTAGGATCAACTGCTATGCCCTCTGCTGAAATAACATGGCCCAGAAAAGGTACTTCAGTCATCCAGAACTCACACTTGCTACACTTGGCATACAACTTGTGATCTCGCAGACGCTGCAACACAATGCGGAGATGCTGCTCATGCTCCTCCTCATTCTTGGAGTAAATGAGAATGTCGTCAATGAAAACCACGACAAACTGGTCCAACTCAGGCATGAACACAGAGTTCATCAGATACATGAAATAAGCTGGAGCATTGGTCAACCCAAATGACATGACAAGATACTCATAAAGCCCATATCTAGTAGAGAACGCAGTCTTCGGGATGTCCTCTGCACGGATCTTAATCTGATGATACCATGAACGAAGATCAATCTTGGAGAACACCTTGGCTCTAGCTAGCTGATCGAACAAGATATCAATGCGAGGCAACGGATACTTATTCTTGATGGTCACAGCATTGAGCGGTCGGTAGTCCACACATAGCCTAAGTGTTTGATCCTTCTTCTTCACAAACAAGGCGGAACAACCCCAAGGTGAAGAGCTTGGACGAATGAAACCCTTGTCCAATAGCTCCTTCAACTGATTCTTCAGCTCTGCTAGCTCATTTGGTGACATCTTATACGGCTTTCTGGAGATAGGTGCTGTGCCTGGCTGCAAATCAATCTGGAACTCCACATCACGATCGGGTGGCATGCCTGGCAACTCATCTGGGAACACATCTGGAAACTCACGTACCACTGGTATCTCATCAAGACTCTGGCCAATTGCCTGATATACAGCTGGATTCTGGGCTGATAGAGATGGAAGCTGAATGATCATCTTCCCATGAACTGGAGAATCAAGTCTAACTGCACGCGAAGGGATATCAAGTAAAGCACCATGACACTTCATCCAACTCATCCCAAGGATCACATCAATCCCTTGGTTCTCAAGTACTATAAGACAACTCTGGTAGATCTTTCCTCCTAAAACAAGAGGTGCATGTAAGACCATCTGATTTGTAACTGACTGCCCTCCCGGTGAGCGAATGACATATGGTGACTTCATAACACTTATTGACAAATGATGCTTTTGTGCAAAAGTCTTGCTGATGAAATCATGTGAAGCGCCAGAATCAAAGAGTATGACCACAGGATGTCCCTTGAGTGAAAAGGTACCCGCTAACACCGGTTCACCATCTGGAACTTCCTCCAATGTGGTATAGTTGACATGGCCTGTCTTCGTTGGAGCTACTTTTCCCTGAGGGGGCTGCTGACATGGGGCTGGAGGTGCATTGCCCCTCTTTGGAGAAGGACAATCACGAGCAAAGTGTCCTGATACACCACAGTTGTAGCAAGGACCTACATCTGGTCGAACTGTGGACCGCTGCACATGTGGCCTTGTACCGCTCATAGGAGGAGCAACGTGAGATGCTCTCGGCTGTGGTGGAGGCGGCTGACACACCTGCTGCTGCTGCTGGTGAGAAGGTAGTGGTCCACTGTAAGCAACTCGATACTTCTGCACTGGACTACTGGAAGATCCAACTAATGCCCTTTTCTTCTTTTGCTTCTCCTCCTGATGGGCTCGCAGACTATCCTCCAACACAATAGCAGTACTAACCAACTCATTGTAACTACCAAACGTGTTGATGACCAAGCGAGTATGCAGCTTGGTGGTAAGCCCTCTCATTAAGAAATCTCTTTTCTTCGCATCAGTGTCAACATATTCAGGGGCATACTGAGCAAGATTGTTGAACACCCTGGAATACTCCAATACATCCATCGTGCCTTGCTTGAGATCTAAAAATTCCATGAGCTTCCTTCTGATGATGCCCGCAGGAATATAGTGAGCTCTGAAAGCCTCTCGAAACTCAGGCCAGAGAACCTGGTGATCAGCAGGAAGCATCGCCTGGTAATTGGCCCACCAAGCTCCTGCATGACCCTGAAGTTGTTGGGCTGCAAACAACGTCTTCAGCAACTCTGTGCAATTGATAAGGCTGAACTTGGACTCAATGGTACGGAGCCAGTGGTCAGCCTCAATTGGATCATCACCTTCACAGAACACGGGCGGTTGAGTTGCCAAGAAATCAGCATATGTGCTATGCTGGGGTTGTACTAACTGACGAAGCAATTCGTTCTGTGCAAGAATAGCTGCCCTAAGCATAGCTGCAGGTGGAGGATCTTCCTCATTGTTCTCGGCATTAGCAGCCATGCTGCAAGATAGAATGACATATAACATTAGATACATTTATCTTGCAAAGACCGAAAATCAGCAATTAACTGAGCCAAAGCTGAAAATGATAACCATTGCTCCAACAGTACAACCATGCAAAATAAAAATTATGACATGGTGAGAGACTTCCCAAAGGTCATAGCAAGTAGCTACCAGCAGCCATTCGAGTAAAAATGAGAAAGCAAAAGCCTTCCAAACTGACAGATTGAAATCTGTCCCGACTACAAGCAGTAGTCACTAAAACAAAAACTGGCACTTCTGGAGATGTCAAAAGGAAAACGTCATAACACGAAACATGTAGATAACTTCCAGATCTTTCCAACGAGTACTCAAACGCCTCAAACGGACAAGCACAGCTGGAGATATCGATTTTTGAAGTTGGTGGACAGATCCTGGAAAAATTGGTCGAAGCTAAAATTTGACTCCACTTGGTCGACAGATTGGGAGGGGATACTGACAGAATCTAAAGGGAAACTCTGAAGCAAAGTCTTATTTCATGTTCTAAGCTTTCCAGAAAGTCTTGGTTCATCAAATTTGGTCGAGCGGTTTTGGAGTTATGAATTTTTTAAGTTAGCTTGTCAGTCTGAAATTTTTGGGTGATCTGAAATTCGTGGAAGTGTTTTAAATCATGAAGATGCAATGCATGCACGACCTATACGTCCTCACAAAATAAAATTTGCCCAAGTATAGCAGGCCGTAGACAGTGGTGACAACTAAGTCGCACTCACAAACGTTTCTACACGATCTACGCGCGAGTTAGTGTACCTGCAAAGCACACAACGTCACCTCAACCAACCTACACAGGTGACGTATCTCATCAAAATGTAATACATGGCCCAATAACATATCCTCACCATCCTCAACTCCTCGTGAACTCGATGGCTCACGGAACAGAACAAACTCCGCCACCAATATCCAAAACCAGCGCCATGTAGTTCCTTACCTTCTTACCTGGGCGTCGGTGCGTCGTTACAGAAAAATAACAATCAACTCCTATTACCACCTGATTACTCTAACATCCTTATAATGGGCTTTTCGCTCCTCACACGTACGTGGTTAGATTTTTGAAAATAGGCCGTTTATATGATGTACTGTCCCAACACGGCTCTGATACCAGCTGAAGCGTTTCCGCTTTTCACATGATCGAGTCGGAAGTGCTGATGAACAGACACAACAGTACATCACATAAAAAGCACAAATTTTACATCTTTAAGTTATTATATCAAGTACAAGTGATTTAAAACACGAGAGTACACAGCGGAAGTATGAAGATAGATAAATAACTACTACTCTCGACGATACAAAGGCCGCACATCGAAGCCCTACGATGTGGACCTGCTGAAAGCTCCACCAAAGATCAGCGGAAGCAAGAACAAACATGCACAAAAACATAAAGAGCCAAACCCTGAGCAACTAATACTCAGCAAGACTTACCCGTCAACGTGGCTAACTACAGCCGACTCCTAATATGCAAAGGCTACAAGGGGTAGGCTGACTCGATTGCATAAACCCGCACTAATCACTTGGTCCTTACTTTCAAGTTTTAATTTCAAGTTAAGTACTTATCCAGTAAAATTGTGCACTTATCTCTAAAACAGATATAAAAGCAGTACATCAGGTAAGCAATATAACAATAATGAGATATAATGTAACAGTACTAGAACATCATCATCAATCATATCACACTACGATGTGACTCAGTGAACAAGGTTGCTCTTGACCGAGAGCGGCGGCATCGATGTACATCCTGCAGGAGAAAACCTGACCACACGACATATGCAGCACAAAGGCCACATATGGCAACCTTTTACAAAGCCCCGCAAAGCCGACTCGATCTGCTGCTCCCGGCGAAAGTCTTGGGCCCACAAAACACCCGGCCCAGCCGTCGTCTGTGGGTGGCTACCCTCATTTCTCCGTAGCAGCAGGCGCCGATGTCGTCCCCACGATTGCTAAGCTACTCGGTTTACTAGGCCCATAGAACACTAGCATGTGACCAGTACGTTCGAACTTGCTCAACAGGGCCAACAATGGACGGTCCTTAACCGACACAGACGGGGCTACCACCATGAAGGCCCAGCCTTCTCCATCCATCCTATACAAACAATTCCCCGTCCGGTCTCAACAAATCCTAAATCCATCTAGTACAATCCAGGTGGTTCCTATCATGCGAGTGGGACCTACCACTCGTCTTCTACCGTCCGCTAGCCACTAAGCATAGCAAGCTCTAACGTTAACCTAGACCACATCTACAAAAATATGACACAAGGTAGGATATGGAAGGGTAATCCTAATGCAGTTCTAGGGTTCCACATCAACTCCTAATAAACCTAATGCACAATCAATTACTAGCCCCAATTAAGTGATAAACAAAAATCTAAACAGGTAGGCATGCACCGGGGCTTGCCTGGCTCAAGTGTTAGCTACTAGCTAAGGTCGGTTGATATCTCCTCCTGGACTACTCGGCATCCTGATCCTCCAGCTGCTCTTGGATCACCTCGTGTGCTATATGCATGACAAGGAAATGCAAATTAGATGCAATGAACATGAGGCAATTAAATTAAATTCGCTTAAGTAAACAACTTGGTTTACATGATTTCGAAATTAAGTTATGGTACAGTGACATTTTTCTGGGATTAAGCATTACCCAAAGTGATTTACTGTGAAGTTTGAAAATTTATTGTGTTCTGGATTATTGTTAACAATTTAAAGAGTGCAGAACAGAAAATAAATCATAAGAAAATAATTTGACATGGTATAATGATGAATCTTGTTCTGTAAGTGTGTTGACAGTGTATTAACAGTCAAGCAAAGTTTCAAGATTTATTGAGCAAGAGAGAATTTATTATGATTTAAACAACTGTTAACACATTAAGCTTTTTACAGAAAACTGGAAGATGATTTGCATCAGTTTGACAGACTGGATAGGTAGAACAGAGCACAAGGAAGACAACAAAACTGGTTTCGCATTTTTCTGATCTGTATTCCATTTTCTATGCATTTTACAAGGTCTCAGCAATTTTTGATGATTTATAACGAAAATAGAAATTGGAAAAAGAGCTGGCTAATCAGATCTGGGCAGCACGGAGGACTACAGGGTGGTGACCGCACCAGATCCCGGCCCTGGTCTCAGCAGAGGTCGACCATGGCGTTGGACCTCGCCGGAGAGTGCCGGCGGCTCGCCGGAAATAGACCTAACGGCCACCAAAAATCCCAACAAAAATACCAGGACGAAGCACATCGCATTTCCCACCCATTGGAGGGGCTTGGAGCCGACGGGAACCACCAGGAAATGGCTGGCGGCGAGCACAGCTGCTCAGCCAACAACGACGATGACGAACTCATGAACGGAAGCACGAAATCTTGGGGGAACAGATTGTGGAGCTTCACCTCAAGGCCCTGAAGCCCGTCCCGGAGCTTGTTGTCGAGGAGGGAGCCCGAAAGGTGTAGCTCGCCGGAGGGGTCCTCGATGGTCGACGAAGAGCAACAGGGGAAAATGCCAATCCAGACACGGGAGGCTGCGGGATTGGAAAAAAAATGGGTCAGGGATGTGCGCCCGTGCTCTGCAGTAATGTGGACGCAAGGAATCGCCAGGGGCTCACCGGAGAAGGGTGGATTGGACGGCGATGCGTGAGGGAGTCGATGGCTGGACTTGAAGACGAACGCCCAATCCCCGACGCTCACGGCGGAGAGAAGAGGGGCGGCACCATGGTGAAGCTCGAGGGCGACTCAGTTCAGCTTCCACGAGGCGCGGCTCCGCCTGGGCTTCACCAACAGCGGCGAACGGCGGCAAGCTCGGGCTGTATGCCGGCAATGGCGGGTGGCGAGCATACGAGAACGGCGGCGGGGATGGGACGAAATGGAGCTAGGGTTTGGGGAAACGGTGGGAAAGGGAGAGGTCTGGAAATTCTTATCCGCGGCGTACGGTCGGAGGCAGGGCGGCGTGGCCTCGGTCGTCGCCGGCGACGTGGCGGCCGAGTTCTGACAGCAGGCCCGGCGACCTTTTCCTTTTCAGCGAATTCAAATCCAGCGAACTTTACTGAATTAAACAGGGAACTTGCATTGCTCCAAAAATCACCAAAATTTCTGGGATGAAAGAACACAGAACCAGCTCCAACTTTCCAATTGGGACCAAGTGGATTTGAGCAACATAATTCGATTTAAAAATCGCGGAACAGCAGGATTTGCATGAGCTTCACTGAATTTTCAGAGGCAGTTCCAGAATTGGAAAAATCCTGGAAAATTCTCCAACATTCTCTGTTGTGATTTTCTTGCTACAGAATTTTTGTTTGGGTCAGGTTGTTATTGAAAAGTTTGAGTTGCTTCACAAGGATCAGTTTGACATTTATTTGAACAATTTGCTTTGAATTCAGATTTGGTTTGAAACTGCATTAGGTTCAGTTTGGAGATGTTTTACAGGCTTTGACAGCAATGACACAGGGGTGTCACAGCCCTCCCCCCTTAAAAAGAATCTCGCCCCGAGATTCAAGTAGAAGGAAGGAAGAAAAAAAAAGCAAGAATAGCGATCAAGATGCATAATTGGAAGCAAACTAAAAACTTACCTCGAAGGTAGAAAATCGGGAAAGTGAGAGTTCAAGAACTCTTCCGTCTCCCATGTGGCCTCGGCCGCAGAGTGGTTGCTCCATTGCACCTTATAGAATCTGGTAGTGCTCTTTCTGGTGACTCGGTCCTTCTGATCAACAATGCCAATAGGCTGCTCTGGGTAAGTCAAATCTGGCTCAAGCTGCTCAACATCAGTGACCACTCTGTCTGTAGGAACCTTCAGGCATTTCTTCAACTGGGAAACATGGAAGACATTGTGAACTCCGGAGAGATTTGGTGGCAACTCCAATCTGTAAGCGACAGGTCCACATCTCTCAATTATCTGGAACGGTCCAACGTATCTTGGGGCTAACTTTCCCCTGACACCAAACCGACGTACACCCTTCATGGGAGAGACACGAAGGTATACGTGGTCGCCAACTGCAAACACCAACGGTCGGCGTCTTCTGTCAGCATAGCTCTTCTGTCGAGACTTAGCTGCTCTCAAGTTGGACTGAATGCGGCGAACAGTCTCCTCTGCTGCTGCCACTAAATCTGGTGTGGGAATGACTTCCTCATCAGTCACAACTGTCTCCTCTGCTGCATCTGCGGGCCTTGCCTTGAAGATGACTCTCTCGCCGGCCTCAACCCAATTAAGGGGAGTCCGACAACGACGTCCATACAAAGCCTCAAACGGTGCCATCTTGATGCTCTCCTGATAGCTGTTGTTGTATGAGAACTCTGCAAGGGGTAAGCTCTCATCCCAACACTTGCCATGGTGTATCACACAGGCACGAAGCATATCCTCTAGAATCTGATTCACCCTCTCTGTCTAGCCATCTGTCTGAGGGTGATAAGCTGCACTACGAATCAATGTGGTGCCCAAAGAAGCATGTAGCTGCTCCCAGAAACGAGAAACAAACTGAGGTCCCCGATCAGAAATGATAGTCTTGGGCACTCCATGCAGACAAAGAATCCGGGCGATGTACAACTCAGCATACTTCTTCACAGTGTAACCTGTCTTCACTGGAATGAAGTGAGCAGACTTGGTCAGTCGATCAACAATCACCCAAATAGAATCATGCTTCTGTGATGTGAGAGGTAATCCAACAATAAAATCCATGCTAATATCCTCCCACTTCCAAGCAGGAACACTCAAAGGCTGAAGTAACCCTGCTGGCTTCATATATTCTGCCTTGACCCTCCTGCAAGTGTCACACTCAGAAACATACTGTGCGACCTCCCGCTCCATGCGGGTCCACCAGAAGCGACTCCTCAAATCCTGGTACATCTTGTTGCTGCCAGGGTGGATAGAATACTTGGACGTGTGCGCCTCATCAAGAATCTTCCTGCGCAACTCAAAGTCCTTAGGAACAACCAATCTGTCCTTGAACCATAGAACTCCATCCTCATCCTCCCTGAAACACTGGACTCTAGCTTCCCCGAGCTTGAGTCTTCTCTTGAGGTGACCCACTTTCTCATCCTTCTTCTGCGCTGCCACAATCTCATCACGCAAAGACGGAACAAGAGATATATTGGCCAAGGAGCCATAAGCATACACTCTAAGACTGGGCTCTGCCTCTGCATAAGGAGCTGCGATGCGATTATTGCAATGAGCCTTGCGACTCAAAGCATCAGCAACCACATTAGCCTTCCCTGGGTGATAGTGAATCTCCAAATCATAGTCCTTGATCAGCTCTAACCATCTCCGCTGACGCATGTTCAGATCTGACTGCGTGAAAATATACTTGAGGCTCTTATGATCTGTATAGATATGCACCAGATTTCCCAACAGATAATGCCGCCATACTTTCAAAGCAAGTACAACAGCTGCAAGCTCAAGATCATGAGTGGGGTAATGCTCTTCATGTCGCTTAAGCTGCCGAGAGACATAAGCAATCACCCTGCCATCCTGCATCAGCACACATCCAAGACCAGTACCAGAAGCATCACAGTAAACATCAAATGGCTTGGTGATATCAGGCTGAGCTAAAACTGGAGCGGTAGTGAGAAGCTTCTTCAGATTATGGAATGCCTCACCACACTGTGGGATCCACACAAACCTCACATTCTTCTTCAGTAACTCAGTAATGGGCTTGGAGATCTTAGAAAAATTCGGAATGAACCGACGGTAGTAACCAGCCAAACCAAGGAAACTGCGAATCTCAAAGATAGTAGTGGGAGCCTTCCAATTTAGAACATCCTGCACCTTGCTAGGATCAACTGCTATGCCCTCTGCTGAAATAACATGGCCCAGAAAAGGTACTTCAGTCATCCAGAACTCACACTTGCTACACTTGGCATACAACTTGTGATCTCGCAGACGCTGCAACACAATGCGGAGATGCTGCTCATGCTCCTCCTCATTCTTGGAGTAAATGAGAATGTCGTCAATGAAAACCACGACAAACTGGTCCAACTCAGGCATGAACACAGAGTTCATCAGATACATGAAATAAGCTGGAGCATTGGTCAACCCAAATGACATGACAAGATACTCATAAAGCCCATATCTAGTAGAGAACGCAGTCTTCGGGATGTCCTCTGCACGGATCTTAATCTGATGATACCATGAACGAAGATCAATCTTGGAGAACACCTTGGCTCTAGCTAGCTGATCGAACAAGATATCAATGCGAGGCAACGGATACTTATTCTTGATGGTCACAGCATTGAGCGGTCGGTAGTCCACACATAGCCTAAGTGTTTGATCCTTCTTCTTCACAAACAAGGCGGAACAACCCCAAGGTGAAGAGCTTGGACGAATGAAACCCTTGTCCAATAGCTCCTTCAACTGATTCTTCAGCTCTGCTAGCTCATTTGGTGACATCTTATACGGCTTTCTGGAGATAGGTGCTGTGCCTGGCTGCAAATCAATCTGGAACTCCACATCACGATCGGGTGGCATGCCTGGCAACTCATCTGGGAACACATCTGGAAACTCACGTACCACTGGTATCTCATCAAGACTCTGGCCAATTGCCTGATATACAGCTGGATTCTGGGCTGATAGAGATGGAAGCTGAATGATCATCTTCCCATGAACTGGAGAATCAAGTCTAACTGCACGCGAAGGGATATCAAGTAAAGCACCATGACACTTCATCCAACTCATCCCAAGGATCACATCAATCCCTTGGTTCTCAAGTACTATAAGACAACTCTGGTAGATCTTTCCTCCTAAAACAAGAGGTGCATGTAAGACCATCTGATTTGTAACTGACTGCCCTCCCGGTGAGCGAATGACATATGGTGACTTCATAACACTTATTGACAAATGATGCTTTTGTGCAAAAGTCTTGCTGATGAAATCATGTGAAGCGCCAGAATCAAAGAGTATGACCACAGGATGTCCCTTGAGTGAAAAGGTACCCGCTAACACCGGTTCACCATCTGGAACTTCCTCCAATGTGGTATAGTTGACATGGCCTGTCTTCGTTGGAGCTACTTTTCCCTGAGGGGGCTGCTGACATGGGGCTGGAGGTGCATTGCCCCTCTTTGGAGAAGGACAATCACGAGCAAAGTGTCCTGATACACCACAGTTGTAGCAAGGACCTACATCTGGTCGAACTGTGGACCGCTGCACATGTGGCCTTGTACCGCTCATAGGAGGAGCAACGTGAGATGCTCTCGGCTGTGGTGGAGGCGGCTGACACACCTGCTGCTGCTGCTGGTGAGAAGGTAGTGGTCCACTGTAAGCAACTCGATACTTCTGCACTGGACTACTGGAAGATCCAACTAATGCCCTTTTCTTCTTTTGCTTCTCCTCCTGATGGGCTCGCAGACTATCCTCCAACACAATAGCAGTACTAACCAACTCATTGTAACTACCAAACGTGTTGATGACCAAGCGAGTATGCAGCTTGGTGGTAAGCCCTCTCATTAAGAAATCTCTTTTCTTCGCATCAGTGTCAACATATTCAGGGGCATACTGAGCAAGATTGTTGAACACCCTGGAATACTCCAATACATCCATCGTGCCTTGCTTGAGATCTAAAAATTCCATGAGCTTCCTTCTGATGATGCCCGCAGGAATATAGTGAGCTCTGAAAGCCTCTCGAAACTCAGGCCAGAGAACCTGGTGATCAGCAGGAAGCATCGCCTGGTAATTGGCCCACCAAGCTCCTGCATGACCCTGAAGTTGTTGGGCTGCAAACAACGTCTTCAGCAACTCTGTGCAATTGATAAGGCTGAACTTGGACTCAATGGTACGGAGCCAGTGGTCAGCCTCAATTGGATCATCACCTTCACAGAACACGGGCGGTTGAGTTGCCAAGAAATCAGCATATGTGCTATGCTGGGGTTGTACTAACTGACGAAGCAATTCGTTCTGTGCAAGAATAGCTGCCCTAAGCATAGCTGCAGGTGGAGGATCTTCCTCATTGTTCTCGGCATTAGCAGCCATGCTGCAAGATAGAATGACATATAACATTAGATACATTTATCTTGCAAAGACCGAAAATCAGCAATTAACTGAGCCAAAGCTGAAAATGATAACCATTGCTCCAACAGTACAACCATGCAAAATAAAAATTATGACATGGTGAGAGACTTCCCAAAGGTCATAGCAAGTAGCTACCAGCAGCCATTCGAGTAAAAATGAGAAAGCAAAAGCCTTCCAAACTGACAGATTGAAATCTGTCCCGACTACAAGCAGTAGTCACTAAAACAAAAACTGGCACTTCTGGAGATGTCAAAAGGAAAACGTCATAACACGAAACATGTAGATAACTTCCAGATCTTTCCAACGAGTACTCAAACGCCTCAAACGGACAAGCACAGCTGGAGATATCGATTTTTGAAGTTGGTGGACAGATCCTGGAAAAATTGGTCGAAGCTAAAATTTGACTCCACTTGGTCGACAGATTGGGAGGGGATACTGACAGAATCTAAAGGGAAACTCTGAAGCAAAGTCTTATTTCATGTTCTAAGCTTTCCAGAAAGTCTTGGTTCATCAAATTTGGTCGAGCGGTTTTGGAGTTATGAATTTTTTAAGTTAGCTTGTCAGTCTGAAATTTTTGGGTGATCTGAAATTCGTGGAAGTGTTTTAAATCATGAAGATGCAATGCATGCACGACCTATACGTCCTCACAAAATAAAATTTGCCCAAGTATAGCAGGCCGTAGACAGTGGTGACAACTAAGTCGCACTCACAAACGTTTCTACACGATCTACGCGCGAGTTAGTGTACCTGCAAAGCACACAACGTCACCTCAACCAACCTACACAGGTGACGTATCTCATCAAAATGTAATACATGGCCCAATAACATATCCTCACCATCCTCAACTCCTCGTGAACTCGATGGCTCACGGAACAGAACAAACTCCGCCACCAATATCCAAAACCAGCGCCATGTAGTTCCTTACCTTCTTACCTGGGCGTCGGTGCGTCGTTACAGAAAAATAACAATCAACTCCTATTACCACCTGATTACTCTAACATCCTTATAATGGGCTTTTCGCTCCTCACACGTACGTGGTTAGATTTTTGAAAATAGGCCGTTTATATGATGTACTGTCCCAACACGGCTCTGATACCAGCTGAAGCGTTTCCGCTTTTCACATGATCGAGTCGGAAGTGCTGATGAACAGACACAACAGTACATCACATAAAAAGCACAAATTTTACATCTTTAAGTTATTATATCAAGTACAAGTGATTTAAAACACGAGAGTACACAGCGGAAGTATGAAGATAGATAAATAACTACTACTCTCGACGATACAAAGGCCGCACATCGAAGCCCTACGATGTGGACCTGCTGAAAGCTCCACCAAAGATCAGCGGAAGCAAGAACAAACATGCACAAAAACATAAAGAGCCAAACCCTGAGCAACTAATACTCAGCAAGACTTACCCGTCAACGTGGCTAACTACAGCCGACTCCTAATATGCAAAGGCTACAAGGGGTAGGCTGACTCGATTGCATAAACCCGCACTAATCACTTGGTCCTTACTTTCAAGTTTTAATTTCAAGTTAAGTACTTATCCAGTAAAATTGTGCACTTATCTCTAAAACAGATATAAAAGCAGTACATCAGGTAAGCAATATAACAATAATGAGATATAATGTAACAGTACTAGAACATCATCATCAATCATATCACACTACGATGTGACTCAGTGAACAAGGTTGCTCTTGACCGAGAGCGGCGGCATCGATGTACATCCTGCAGGAGAAAACCTGACCACACGACATATGCAGCACAAAGGCCACATATGGCAACCTTTTACAAAGCCCCGCAAAGCCGACTCGATCTGCTGCTCCCGGCGAAAGTCTTGGGCCCACAAAACACCCGGCCCAGCCGTCGTCTGTGGGTGGCTACCCTCATTTCTCCGTAGCAGCAGGCGCCGATGTCGTCCCCACGATTGCTAAGCTACTCGGTTTACTAGGCCCATAGAACACTAGCATGTGACCAGTACGTTCGAACTTGCTCAACAGGGCCAACAATGGACGGTCCTTAACCGACACAGACGGGGCTACCACCATGAAGGCCCAGCCTTCTCCATCCATCCTATACAAACAATTCCCCGTCCGGTCTCAACAAATCCTAAATCCATCTAGTACAATCCAGGTGGTTCCTATCATGCGAGTGGGACCTACCACTCGTCTTCTACCGTCCGCTAGCCACTAAGCATAGCAAGCTCTAACGTTAACCTAGACCACATCTACAAAAATATGACACAAGGTAGGATATGGAAGGGTAATCCTAATGCAGTTCTAGGGTTCCACATCAACTCCTAATAAACCTAATGCACAATCAATTACTAGCCCCAATTAAGTGATAAACAAAAATCTAAACAGGTAGGCATGCACCGGGGCTTGCCTGGCTCAAGTGTTAGCTACTAGCTAAGGTCGGTTGATATCTCCTCCTGGACTACTCGGCATCCTGATCCTCCAGCTGCTCTTGGATCACCTCGTGTGCTATATGCATGACAAGGAAATGCAAATTAGATGCAATGAACATGAGGCAATTAAATTAAATTCGCTTAAGTAAACAACTTGGTTTACATGATTTCGAAATTAAGTTATGGTACAGTGACATTTTTCTGGGATTAAGCATTACCCAAAGTGATTTACTGTGAAGTTTGAAAATTTATTGTGTTCTGGATTATTGTTAACAATTTAAAGAGTGCAGAACAGAAAATAAATCATAAGAAAATAATTTGACATGGTATAATGATGAATCTTGTTCTGTAAGTGTGTTGACAGTGTATTAACAGTCAAGCAAAGTTTCAAGATTTATTGAGCAAGAGAGAATTTATTATGATTTAAACAACTGTTAACACATTAAGCTTTTTACAGAAAACTGGAAGATGATTTGCATCAGTTTGACAGACTGGATAGGTAGAACAGAGCACAAGGAAGACAACAAAACTGGTTTCGCATTTTTCTGATCTGTATTCCATTTTCTATGCATTTTACAAGGTCTCAGCAATTTTTGATGATTTATAACGAAAATAGAAATTGGAAAAAGAGCTGGCTAATCAGATCTGGGCAGCACGGAGGACTACAGGGTGGTGACCGCACCAGATCCCGGCCCTGGTCTCAGCAGAGGTCGACCATGGCGTTGGACCTCGCCGGAGAGTGCCGGCGGCTCGCCGGAAATAGACCTAACGGCCACCAAAAATCCCAACAAAAATACCAGGACGAAGCACATCGCATTTCCCACCCATTGGAGGGGCTTGGAGCCGACGGGAACCACCAGGAAATGGCTGGCGGCGAGCACAGCTGCTCAGCCAACAACGACGATGACGAACTCATGAACGGAAGCACGAAATCTTGGGGGAACAGATTGTGGAGCTTCACCTCAAGGCCCTGAAGCCCGTCCCGGAGCTTGTTGTCGAGGAGGGAGCCCGAAAGGTGTAGCTCGCCGGAGGGGTCCTCGATGGTCGACGAAGAGCAACAGGGGAAAATGCCAATCCAGACACGGGAGGCTGCGGGATTGGAAAAAAAATGGGTCAGGGATGTGCGCCCGTGCTCTGCAGTAATGTGGACGCAAGGAATCGCCAGGGGCTCACCGGAGAAGGGTGGATTGGACGGCGATGCGTGAGGGAGTCGATGGCTGGACTTGAAGACGAACGCCCAATCCCCGACGCTCACGGCGGAGAGAAGAGGGGCGGCACCATGGTGAAGCTCGAGGGCGACTCAGTTCAGCTTCCAGGAGGCGCGGCTCCGCCTGGGCTTCACCAACAGCGGCGAACGGCGGCAAGCTTGGGCTGTATGCCGGCAATGGCGGGTGGCGAGCATACGAGAACGGCGGCGGGGATGGGACGAAATGGAGCTAGGGTTTGGGGAAACGGTGGGAAAGGGAGAGGTCTGGAAATTCTTATCCGCGGCGTACGGTCGGAGGCAGGGCGGCGTGGCCTCGGTCGTCGCCGGCGACGTGGCGGCCGAGTTCTGACAGCAGGCCCGGCGACCTTTTCTTTTTCAGCGAATTCAAATCCAGCGAACTTTACTGAATTAAACAGGGAACTTGCATTGCTCCAAAAATCACCAAAATTTCTGGGATGAAAGAACACAGAACCAGCTCCAACTTTCCAATTGGGACCAAGTGGATTCGAGCAACATAATTCGATTTAAAAATCGCGGAACAGCAGGATTTGCATGAGCTTCACTGAATTTTCAGAGGCAGTTCCAGAATTGGAAAAATCCTGGAAAATTCTCCAACATTCTCTGTTGTGATTTTCTTGCTACAGAATTTTTGTTTGGGTCAGGTTGTTATTGAAAAGTTTGAGTTGCTTCACAAGGATCAGTTTGACATTTATTTGAACAATTTGCTTTGAATTCAGATTTGGTTTGAAACTGCATTAGGTTCAGTTTGGAGATGTTTTACAGGCTTTGACAGCAATGACACAGGGGTGTCACACTTACCATCATCGTTGGGCTGTGCGTAGCTTCTCTCGTTGCATGAGTGTCGAAACGAAAGGAATTCAAGAGGAGAAACAAAACGCTCGTGGAAGCTGACAGACGGTTTTGTGCTTATTTTATATAGGTACAAGCAGGTCCGTCCCAGAAATTTTAGAGGCCCTGCGAAATACGTACTGAGGCCCTTAACTAAAGCGTTAAAGACATTGCAACAGTTCATACTAATTGTTTTGCCAAGATGTGTATTATTGCATAGCAACATAAGATAAAACAAGAAAAATTGTACCACCTCAACAATAGTTTCGTGCTGTGCAGTGGCTTACCGTATCTGGATCGTTTGTTTTCTTTCAATGCTTCTATAATCATATATGCTTGTCCCAAAAACAAATTCGAAAAAAAATCATGTTTACTGACGCACACCATGGATTCATGGATCAGTTTATACAATTTGAGGGAATTGGGCTTATAGACCAATGCACATAATGGGCTCATGTATCAATTTGATTAGGGCCATCGTACCATGCGGATGCAGTTCAGGAATTAGGAGGGATATTTGCCGATTAAGACCGCATAATCCGCGCGTGTCAAAGGGACGAGCCTGTTGGTAAGTGTAGAAGCAAGCTGATGACACGGGGAAGTAAAACTGAAGACAAACTGAAGCATTTGTTAGACCAACTCTAAAATATATTTCAAATTATTTGATTTTAGCTAGTCTTTAAAATAAAACAACATAGAAAAAGTTAAAGTAAACCAACAGACTCTTTAAACCACCAAAGGTCATTGGAAAGAATGAATAAAGAGTGAATGTCTCTAGCTAAATATTGCTAGCTAGAAAAGTGAAATGAATAGTTAATTATTTTGGAGAGGGATTTGGAGACTGTTGTAAAGTCATTTTCAATAGCACTAGCCATATTTAGAGAAAAAAAACATGTTTAGAGTTGCTCTTACTTTTACAGTATAAATGCCGATGAAAATAGATGAGGCTCCAGCTCTGAACGTAGACTGATAAATTTATCTAGTATAGTTTTTGTGAACTACCTAACTTCAGTTCAGATTTTTTTTTTTTTTTTTTTGAGAGAACTTCAGTTCAGATGGAGGCATCGATGCGGTTCTTGACAGCACCTTCGCTGCGACACCCAAGAAGAAAGAGACGACAGAGAGCCCAGCGGCGATTGCAAAATTAGAGCCCAGCCGGCTAAACAATGGGAGCCCCGCCCGCCGACCATTGATTAGAGGAAAGACTAGTAGGAAAGAAAATTGGAGCCCAGCCCAATAGACTGTAAGGCCCATGTATGTGCAACATAGATGGAAAGTACGGGGCTTTATAATCCTTTTATTTTTCTGATAGAATTAAGTTGTTGCGGCTTTAAATGACGCAGCTCAGTCAGAGGTTTTTTTTTTTTAACAATTACTCCCTCCGTTTTATATTATAAGCAGTTTTGGGTTTAGGCACGGTAACTAAGAAGAGATGAAAAAGGTGATGGACACAGAAAATAATGAGCAGTGAAGGAGTAGAGAGATAGAGATAGACACAGGAAACGATGCACTGGAAAGTGAGAAAGCTGTCTTGAAAATCGAGAACTACTTATATTTTGGCAAAAATTTTGAATGCTAGAACTACCTATATTATGAAACAGAGGGAGTACACAATACAACACACGTACACACACTTATCTTTATGAACACGTACACAAACTTTATTTCTATAAACATTTTTTAATACTGAACGGCAAATTTTCAAGATTAACAAAATCATCATTGATATTTTGCTTTCATTATTGATGGGAAGAATTTTTTATACATCACTCAGGTGCTAGAGGCTCGTAATTTTGAAGCTGGTGTCTAGAGGCACGATTGTGCAGGGAATTTTAAAGCCGACTCAGTTAAAGTGTCTTGATCTAATTTTTTATAAAAAAACTGTTAGAGAAAAGAAGAAAAATTACTTTTAAGGGAGGTACTCGAATTTCTCGTATAGATCTCCTCTTGTCGCGTTGATTTGAGAAGTATATGAGTGGAAATTGAGAAGAACTGGAACGAAATATTATTAGGGAAGGCAGAGAAACGGAAAATTTTGGTCTGATAAGGTAGTATATATAGAAATATTTGAAAAGAAAGAGGCATTGCCATCACGGAACGAGGATAAGTCGGAGCGGCAGAACCCAGGACTCCGGAGGGCACAAAGGTCCTTTGGCATCGTGTACAATGATTTGGGTGAACCGTGGCCGTGGAGACGCTTGTCGTCATCCATTGCCCCCCTCATCCATAGATCCCCTTCCTCCACCCGCCGCCGCGACTCGAGACGAGCCCTAGCCTGCTGCGATCCGCTTCCCCTGCTCTCGTGCGTCGCGTCGGGTGCGGCAATTGAAGGAGCCCTCGGGAGCCAGATGGAGCCCCCCGGCCCGGACTTGGTGGAGCCCTCGGCCTCTCCACCGCCGAGCTCCCCCGGCCCGGGCTTGGTGGGACCCGCCGCCTCTCCTCCGCCTCGCGCTGCCGACCTGGTCTTGGTGCCGCCGTCCCCGGCGCCCCCGCAGCGGCACGCCCCCGCCCCGTGCTGGGTGAAGTCCCGGGCGCCCCCGCAGCGGCGCCCCCCCACCCCGTGCTTGGTGAAGTCCCCGGCGCCCCCGCAGCGGCGCCCCCCCGGCCCGTGCTTGGTGCCGTCCCCAGCCACTCAGCCGGGGTGCGCCCTGGTCCGGAGGGAGCCTTCTTCTCAGGCGACGCGCGGCCCGGGCTGGCTGGTCCTGGACCGCTTCGTCCACCGCACCAGTAGGCGGCACGGGGTCGTTGAAGGGGACGCCACGACATCGGAGATCTCCGACGACTGCGTCGGCCGGCCAATACGTGTCTCCCTCAGGGTTGCCGACCCACCGGCGTTGTCCCGTCTGTACCTCCACTGGACGGGCAGGCCGGCAATCAAAAAGATGATGGAGCCCAACGTGGTCACCGCCCACCGCAACTCCATCCTCTTCAAGGTGACTGTCCCCTTCGAGGACCCTGAGACGTGGCACTACGCTTCCTGCTTCCCTGTCGACTACTTCGTCTACTCCGCCGCCGCCTCCTCACCGCCATCACTCATTAGGCTCCCCCCTTGCTTCGAGGGTGGCGCCGTAAACCCCCAGGTTGATGAGATGTTCAGACCGTACCGGAACCAACGGCAGCGCACCATGATGGACCAAGATATGGGCCTCCTCTGCCACGGCAACGATGATGGCGAGTTCACGGTGGCCGATCTTGGACACCGTTACTGGGAGGACGTCGAGCTCTGCGTGCTGCATCACAAGCCTCTATCAGGCTCAAGGGACGACGACATGGAGTGGAGGGTCAAGAAGCTGCCGATCCCTTCCGGCCTGAACAAGAAACTCCGCTCCTTCTGGTCAGACACCGTCGTCGCCGTCGACGAACGGCACCTCTGCTGGGTCGACTACTACCAGGGCTTGCTTCTCATCGACGTCCTCACTGAAAGTCCGCAGCTCCAGTACATCCCGCTGCCTGCTGAGGCGTTGCAATCTCGCCGCCCCTACATCGATGCATTGTCCCCTGACCCGTTTCGGTGCGTCAGCGTCATCCATACTGGCATAATCAAGCTTGTCTGTGTCATTGCCCATTCTCGTTCTGCCTTCACAATAAAAACATGGGCTTTTGACTTCTGCCGAGGTCAATGGAAGGACTGCCATGGCGCCATGGACTCTAATGAGTTCTTTGGTCTTTATGGCCCTGCCCAAAGTAACCTTCCGCAGGTGAAGCCATGTTTCCCTGTGGTGAGCTTGATTAATCCCCATATCATCTGCTTCCTGCTGAAGGAGGAGGACCAGCACACTATCTGGATGATTGCGGTTGACATGAAGAAGAAGGTGCTGAAGTCAAGCGCTCTGTACATCAATGAGGAAGAAGAAGAAGGATATTCCTCTCAAAGGGACATCCGGTACATCTTCCGTGGTGATGACTTCATCCCCAGCAGGTTCTCCTCTTACTTGAGGAAGGATGGCATCACAAGGTAATCATATCTCCTGTTTATATGTGTTCTCATCGGTGCTGTTTTGCTTGCATCACTTTAATAACTAGACAGTTATATGCTAGTGTACATTTCAGTTGCTTTGTTTAGCTACCTCTAATGTACATTTTAAAAAATGTACAGAACATGATAGTGGTTAAGTAACTAGGCATTTAGCATATCGAAACATAGCAGTAATATGCTGAGTTCAATAAGTAGGCTGTAGGCGGTATATCTCTACAGAGTTCAATAATTTGGCGTGTTGAAGCATAAACAGACTAATAAAAATGCCTGCCTATTCATTCATGGAAATACCTTTTTGGTATTTCGTTTGTATATCTCTTTTGGACTTAGATTGCCTACCAAGTGAAAAATTCAATCCAATTATTACTTTGTGTAGCCAAGTTGAAGCGGTAGAGATTGTTGTTTGGTTATGGATTGTAATAATTTGTTCAAACATGACACATTGATCGCCTTAGCTTTTCTTCATCTTACTGTATGTGTTCTAGCTTTGAACCACAGAGTAAGAATTGGAAGGCATAATTATTGCAGTGTCAAGCCATAGCTCAGTCAGACACATATTACCATGTTTCTCCAGTTTACGCTAATATTTGTTTCTTTGTCTAGTTTTTCTTCTTTTTCATAACCATGTCATGTACTCGTTAGTTACATGATTGCGTTGTGACTTTGGTTTCTTACATTCAGTCTTTCATGCAGCCTGCAACTTAGTGAAATGATGCAAAAGGCGGCAAAACAGAAGAGAGCAATGCGGAAGAGTGAAACGATGGAGGCACAATCGACAAATATTTTGATTGATTGAGGTCAGCCATCGAAGAATGGCTGTATTTTCTGTTGTTTAGGAACCCTTATTTAATTCTGGGCTGTGACATGACAGAGCCTTTGGCTGTCTTTCATCCAGTATGTCTCCATGGAGATTTTTGGGAACGCTATGTTAGAGATATGCAGCGTTTGGGTAAAAGTTTGAGGTTGAATTACAGGTATGTTATGGGATATGAACCTGTAAGGTTTGATTAGGAAAATGAGAATATTTTCCCTTTGTTATTTAAGAAACCTTATTTGATTCTAGGCTGTGACATCAGAGCGCTTTTGGCTGTGTTTGTCTTCCAGTATGTCTCCTAGGAGATTTTGGGAAGGTTGGGGTTGAATTATTCATATGTTGTGGGATATGATCCTATAAGGTTCGGTTAGGAATATGAGATTAATTTCCGCTTCCAATGTTTGATATGCTCCGTATGAGGGGAGGATGATGTGTCTTATGTCCATACTACCCTGCATGGAAAATACATTGAAACACTCGGTGAATTTTTTAACACACCCGAAACCGCTCAAATCTACCTTCACCCGCTTTGTCTCCAATGGAAGTGAAATGGCATACAATTTAAAAGGAAGAGGAAAATGAGCAATAAATATTAAATAGTGGAGACTTTGTGCAAGGGCGTCATATTATGCCAATGCAGATATTATGCAGCTAACCATCCCGTGATCAAAGATTTACTTAAGTGCATCTTAAGTAAATGAAATATTTAGATCATGCGAGTACATCAAAGCAGTATTCAGCTAGGCTGAACTTTCGTAGTTCGAGTGCAACTTGCTTGCTCACCCTGGCACTGTGGCACAATTTCCAGGAGCTAGCTGGCCACGAAATTATAGGTACCATAACAACCCTTCCGTAATTTACAACTTCATCCCTGCTACTATTACCAGATTCGAAACTAGACAACTAGATAAATTAGGGGAGGTAGTCGAAGCCCAGGTCAATCGTCTATCTACCTTTACCTCTTGATGGCGGTTTGGGTGGTGGCTGCTGCGATTTCTGAGATGAAGGTTTTGCAGTTGCACCTTTCAATGCTGATAAAAAAGATCGTGCCGGAATTGTCAACGACGATGCAGCCTGCGGCATCCCTGGAGCTGTAGATCTTTGGGTAGGGGTCGATGATGATTCAGCCTGTGGGACCCCTGAAGATGTTGATTTTCTGGGGGGCAAGGGCTGTTGTTTTCCAGCATTTGAATATTGTCCTCCATCCTTAGCTCCCTGTGGCATCCCTGAAGATGTTGATATTTGGGGCAACGCCTGCTGTTTTCTAGCATTTGAAGATTGTCCTCCATCCTTAGAACCTACTGCAAGATAAGTCAATTAAATACGACTCAAGTGTGCAGTTTATATTACTAAACAAATATGTAAGTGAACGGTCAATATTTGACAAAGATTCAGCACATTATGAGAATTCATGATATATCTACTATGAGAATTCCGTGATATATATATGCACATGTTCTGATGGTTCGGTAAAAAAAAAATGCTCTGATGGCGTACACATAGTAACTATTGCACAAAGTCTAAATGGATGCAAGATCAGTAAAGGCACTACATGTAAAAAGGACAATGAAAAATTATGATGTTTCTTTTTATGAAGTTATCACTAAACAACAATGAAAAACAGTAAGATAGGAACAAGAAAAGTTATTTTTACTTAAGTAATGTAAAGAGAATATAGACGATATATCCCAATTATGAAAAAATATTAAGCATTTGAATAATTTTTTCTCGGTTACAACATTAGCAAAAGACAGAAAATAGAAGTAACGGTTCACTAAAATTGCATTACCGTCGTTAAATCGCATTACCGTCGTTAAGTCCGCTCTGTTCAACCATGTAGCAGGAAAAAGAAAACCTACTTCTTTTGCATATACACTTTAGTGTGTCAATTTTATAGAAGAGGTCGCATATGCGCCAAAATAATGTACAAGGTGCAGGGCATAGTACTATCGGACAGGTTTAAGGTTGTATATTACAAGAAAACAGGTCGATCCAAAAACCAAACCTACTAATCTGGAAACAACAATTGAAATAAACGTAACCTCTCCTCAAACAAATAAATGAAATAAACGTAACCAACTGAGGCTGAACTTCCTTTGGAGAAGGTAATGATGGGAAAGAAGGAAGGTCAACACGGCCTAATACATGGCATCAATACTTTCTGAGTCTGACAGTCTAACTTCAACAATGTTAGCATGCGGGGCCTAGAAGACCCAGGACGGCAGGAGGGAGACAGTTCGTTGGTTTAAGCTAAACTTTGTTAGGCATTGGTCAGCATCGGAATTACTTAGAGATAAGTTGCTAGGGGTTAGGGCCGGCTGCTAGTGCTACTGCTCTTTATGAGCAGAGCCACGGCATTGATGCAGAGTCAGGCAGTGGATTGAATCTGCATTCGCTATCCCCGTCCTTCTCCCTGCCTAAGGGCGGTTTCCTATCACAGCACTTGAGACACAGCCTAATACTTCTCACAAATGACAAAAGTTCCATTTTTCGACTCCGCCTGCCAGCTAAGGTTTACATTGCCCGTGACAAAAGAAGGTGGTGGTTGGCAGAAGACTCATGCACCTGTATCATAATTTGTGTAACATGAAACATTTAGGGACAACCACCACCTTCATTGTTTTCCTGAAACTTGGCCGAGGCTGCCGTACTCGTATCCGTTACGGGGTACTACGATACTTCGATACTCCGATAATCTCTCTATATCACCATTGTGTTGTTTTGAAAGCCGTCGTACTGGCGTACCCGTATCCCGTATCAGATAAACTTAGGTGAGATCCATGCAAGGCAGAATGCACATTTATAGTTGCTCCCGGAAGGTGTGACTTTTGGTGAACATGTAAACATGTCATCTAACTAAGATGTCAGCTAAAGAGTTATGTAACCCGACACTTCAGCCTCTTGTAAAATATGCATGGCTTAACATTATAACGTTCTGAAGATATTTTGCATAATAGAATTTGGTTTGTCTAGAATTCTCCATGGTCTGAATTATGATAGATTACATGTAAGTTTTTATGCAAACCTCATATAGCATCATGACAGAAGATATTTAGAATTTTTATTCAACAAAATTGTAAACATGTAAAGATAAATACCTAAACCTGAAGAATGACATAAGCGGCAGGAACACCTAACCTGAACTTCAAGTAGCCTACATGTTGTAAAAAGTTAGGGACTTTTTATATATAAAATGAGATAAATGAAGCTCAAGTTATGAAACATACTCTGCACTGATGTCAACTTTATCAGTCATGATTAAATTATACATGATGTCACATAGAACACCCTCATATTGTGCAGGTATCAAGAGTTCAATACCGTCATCATTTTTGAATTTTTCCTTCCAGGGATCTACCGACTTGTCCTGAAAAAAAAACCAGAGAAAGATAATAGAGTTAGTCACAGGGGCAAAGAAAAAGAGGATTTGCCGACAAAATTTGAATCGCAAAACACATATAATACTCATATTTTGTTAGTTTTCCTATCATTTATTTTCTGTCAATACACGTGCTGTTGAGTCATGCTTGTAGACATGCATGAAGTCAGTTATGTGAGGATAGGTGAGGAGGTTTCAAGGGCTGTCTGAAGCTGGAGCTAGGGGACACGAACATGTTTGGAAACTCTTTGGCTTATGCAGACATGTATTTTAGCACACTGGCCTAATGTGCTTGTACATATGTGACAAAATACAGGATAGAAAAGTGATTTGAAAGAAAACTAGAGGCCAAAAAAGAAAAGGAAAACATATATACCACAACTAATAGAAGTGATTAACTTACAAAGCGTTTTGAGGGGGCGTGCACAAATTCGTCCCTCATGAGTCTGAATTTGCTGGTCTTCCTCTCTGTATATGCTTCAGCCCTTTCTTTAGCAGCCTCTATTATTTCTTGAAAAACTGCGACTTTGGAGAGATTATCAAGAGCAGGAAAAACCGTGTGAGTATAGTCCTCTCTTTGTACTGCCCTGTCCCATTCTATCTGCTGACCCCGTAACAAGCTTTTGTACTTTTTCCTCAATATAACTAATAAGAAACCCCTGGCAGCGGACTCCACACAGCACAAGTGAGTTTCAATAAAAAACCTGTCATGTTCACTAAGGCGTGAAGTTTTCAGTGACTCCAGGAATTTAGTCAGATTTTCCAAATAGGGTGGATATTTGGAAATCAAATTTGACCCATTCTTACAAAAGATAGCCTTTATAAACTCAACCAGTACTTTCAGGTCAGCCTGAAGAGACTTCATGTCAAGCTCAACTTCAGCCTCATTAATCACCAAGACATGTCCACCACTAACTTTAAAATCACTCAGATTAAATCTTCCATTCCAGCTCTTGGACCTAGAAAATGTCCTTGTAAAACATTTCAGCCAGGTTGATAAAAACAGACACCCTGCCTTGGTCATCTTTAATGAGACTCTTCCATCGGGTAAAATAACTTCTGTTAAGAACTCCCCTTTATGAATATTGACATATGTCTCGACAGTATCATTCCTAAAAACACACAGAAATCAACAAACACTCCGAAAGCGTAAAGCAAAAGGTAAACATATACAATGATACAAGAACAATGTTAGAAACTTACGCTCCTCCTAGAAGGCCCACACAAACATGAATCGTCGTGTCCCGCTGTACTCCATAGAACATAAGGTCACGGTGAGGCTCAATCCTTTTCCTACCATAGATGAAATACTGACTTTGAAGTTTTGTATTTGTCTTCTCTGCATACCACTGCATCAAATGTTGTGAAGGTTGACCCAAATTAACAGCGAACGTTAACTCCCCAGAAATATGCCTCACAAAGATAGGTATCAACAAGCTATCAGTGGAATCATCATCCTGCTGGCTGTTGGTGTTGCTCATGCGGCCCATATCACCATGCAGGCTCTTGACATTACTCTCATTGCATGAAGAAACCTGTTGCCTTTCGTTATCACCAATGAAGTCACCAGTAAGTGGAGATGCTGGATACCGATAATCTGACTTTGATTCTGAAAGTTCAACCTTTGGTTTCGAGCAAAGTGACAGATGGATCATGTGTGTTTCAGCGCCAATTCTTGCAGGAACCATAGTATGAGCAAGCTCTCTTTCCAAGGTCACTGGAGTAGTAGTTCCCTTGGAATCTACAAGCAAGGATGCTCTAGCAGCAGAATCCTTCAGGTCCAGTCTCTTCCTAAGCATGTGATCCTTTGTAAGTGCCACACCTTCGTCTCTTTCAAGCTTCAGAAAGCCAAATCCTCGGGGCTGCATTTGGTTGCCACTAACCATTGCTTCATCCACATGTCCAAGTTTGGCACTGAAGAATTCACTGCCGCATGTCGGCGGAACACCATGTATCCTCCCATGGAAAATTTTGGCACCGTTCTTCAGTTGAAGCAATACAGTTCTGCTGGATTATCAAGACAACAGCTAAGAAAAAATTGAACCAAGCAAGAAAACATTATAATTCGACGGTAGGTAGAGAAGAATCTGAGGCAAGCCTACCTTGGCTCCCAAGTGCTTGAGGTACCACCAAGAAGCCTGTTGAGTGTTAAGTTTCCTTGGGGAACAGAATCGTTGACGTCGACATCCACCATCAACAACTTTGTGATATTCGTATCTCCAACCTAAAATAGAAAGAACAATCAGTAGAAGCCTTAAAAGCTCCAGCTTGCTGCATAGCAGGATTTAATTATTTTCTTGGATGAAATTTGGGAACATCAAGGATTCTTCTTTTCAAAAAAGAAGACATCAACCATTTGAGAGGATCTAGGACATTATGTATGACAGAAAGTGCACAGCAGAGCAAGACTAGCTTCCATTATAATAGAATTGGGAATGGCTAAAGAATAGAGAAGCATAATAATAACGTAAACATCGGTACCTTGGCAGCCTTAACTAGAAGGAACAAGCTCCTCCAGCCGATGTAATGGTCAATCCACGATGCCATCCCACAATGGATAAGTAGCTTAATCTTACAGACTAGGGCCATCATCCTTCCATTATTGTAGTCAGAAATGGAAGCATCATCGATTGATAAAGCCTCATCAACAACAGTGTTGTGCATTGATCTCTCTGTTCTAATGCCCTCTACCAACATACCAGCTGCTGCTAACATGTTCTCTTCCGTGTCCAGACGCAGCATCACCAATGCAGCAAATAATCCCTCAATGGCCTTCAGATTCTACAAATTTATCTCATAAGAAACAAATAGTTGCGCTAAATTAATATCTCTCGCAAGAACATGTGTGTTTTACCTGATACAGAAACTTGGAATCTTGCTTCAGAGCGTACTGGCTGTTGATATTAACCACTGTTGCAGAACCATTCTTAGATGCAAGACGCCAGTAACGTCCACATGCAACAGACCTCCAAAAACTGCACAGTGTTCAAGCGATATATTAGTTTTAACAGCTCATGAAAGCAAAGGATTCTGTAGTTTCATGTCATAACACATGCACCGGGCATACCTTTCGTGAAAATCATCCAACTCATCATCCAGAAGCCAGTTGCCGCTTTCCTTGTTCAACACTTGATTCTTTTGAAGTGGCGTACTGTCCCCTGAAAAAAAATGTTTCGTTCAGAACTACAGCTTGCTGTAAAGCCAAAAAAAAAAAAAGCGTTGAAATGAACTCCTTCTGAGTAGCATGTACTAATGCATTCACACAAATCAAACAGGCGAAAAGAAAGGAAAGGAAGTCAAGTGTCTTTATTTCAGACAAATATCTTACATGGTATCATGCTTGTGGAGTTTGGATTCAAAGATGTGTCATGGAATGATGCCATATGTAGATTGAAACACATGCCATGGAATGCTGCCATATGTATTGGTCCATGATTTCTGTTCCAAGTTAAAGAATAACACGGTGATAAGTGCACCAAGCCATCAAAAATAAGTAATCTTCGGTAATCAAAATAGTACCCACCTTTGGTTCTGAAGCTCCGCATACATCTCAAAGTACTGTGGGGGCAGTTTTACATAGCTCACAGAACCGGTCATCACAGCATCACAATGCTGCACAAGAAGGAGAAGCAAATTATATAACCGAAAAAAAAGGGAAAACAGTTTTGCATCAATTAGTCAAAAGACACAACAATGTAAAGTGTTTGGAAAGTAATAGATTAAACGCTACCTGAAGAGGCTTGTAATGGCGTTTAGCTGCAGTGTGGTGCAGTGGCATAAGACCGTGTATGTTCCCATGGACAATGCCGACACCATTCATCAGTAGGAGCCCCATAACCCTGCATAAAAGAAAGAAGAGAGGAAAGACGAGAGTTGGAATGAGCAAGAACAAGGACTAAACAATAATATATCTTTAACTGAGCAGAAGTATTCGGACGAGGGCACCTTGGTTTCTGTGTTCTTGAGGTAGCAGTGAGGAACAAGTAAATTGATGTGTTCTGATCAGGGTCAACTTCATTGCCATCGACATTCACCATCATAAAGTTACAGCTTGTGAGATTCATGTCTTCAACCTGGGCAGAAAGGTCAGTCAGCAAGAGGTAGTATTCCTATATATACAGTTGGAGCCCTAAAAGGTTGCATTGTTATTCATCGCGCAATCAAGTACTATTGCATGAACAAAATTGGCGAAAATTTAGCGGTTCATTACTTGTTGAAAGAGGGGGGGGGGGGGGGGGGGGGGGGGGGGGAGGATAAGTTGGTTCGATTTGGAACCACACACACCCTCAATAATAAAGTTGCATATTGTCACTTTATGATGTCTGTCATGCCCGAGACAATGGGGAAGCATAAAATTGTTTATTGCTTCCGTAAAAAACAGAATGTGGAGATGCATATGGATAAACAGTTGGCAAGCTAAAAGTTATTGGCAGTAACAAATACCTCCATTGCCACCTCCCCACTGTCTCTTATTCTTTTCCCTTCTGGTAGAAAGAATGCCTTCGGGTCCTACACACAGAAGGTGACGATTTTGTATTAAAAGATGGAATCAGGGCAATAAATCAGCTACTAGGCAGTGGATGAGTCCAGTAACAAACCCCGGCTTGAAGATATGACCCAAGACCATCAGCTGAGCTGTGCGGTGACCATTTGACTTGAACTCTGAATTAATCAAAGAAAGGCAGTCAGTGCAGGAGAGTTGAGTGATTTCAATATAAATGGATAATGGTGAGCGTTTGAGCCTTTGAGGGCATTAACATACCTGCCAACTGGAGCAATCCCAAACTCCGTCAGTGGCCAACCATCAAGTAAGCAGACAATGGTATGGTCAAGAATGCAGAGAGGATCCTTTGTGTGATTTGCTGAGTGTGTCTGGACAAGAATGCAGAGAGGGTCCTTTGTGACGCTGTGGCCTCCATTGACCTCCACCGGGTCGTGCAGCCGGAAGGCAAGGTGATCCAGCCTCGTGGACATCTCCTGGTGCAGTGTCCTTGAGGTGGCATCAGATCCCTTGCAGAGCTGGAGGAGGGCATGGTACGCTGATGAGGGGAGCAGAGCAGTCTCTGGCCCGCTCCTTCCTTCAGTTGGACCCTGCAAATTCAAACCATGTATTGTTGAACAAAGCATCGAGCGATGGAACCAATGAAAAGTGGATGGAAAGAATCGGCAAAAAAACGTGAGAGAAACGCAAAAGGAAGGCACAGCATGCCATCTGTTGCCTTGAGGTGAAAAGGAACAACGTGAAATAGGCACCAAAGTCTAGTTTGGCTTGAGGTGAAAATGGAGCAACTACAAGATCCAAGCGCACAAGGCAGAGCAAACCGCAAGATCTAGGAAAACCAACGGTGAATTATGGTGGAGGAATCATACCAACGGGTGAAAACCCAATCCATTCTACGGAATGATGGTGAATAATAAATACTATATATTTTTTCCCTCCCTCTCACACACACTAGTACTAGATTAAACAGAGAAGGAAAGTACCCACAGGCCACCAACAAGATTCTCGACAACTTTGGGGAAAGGCATCCATTTCCAAGATCACGACTGAAGAAGACAGGGCCAAATCGCGTATGAAGCAGAGACATCACGAAACACAAGTGGAATGCTTACCTCGTCGGTTCTTGAAACCACGGCGTGTTCGGCGCCGACGCCATGGTGAACTGCATCGACTTGGGCTTGCTCGTCGACCACGCCTTGTTGGAAGAAGACCACACCGACGAGCTCCATCACCAGGCCGCCGTGAACCGCACGCTGGCGAAGGAGACTCTGCGGTTCGTGTTCCCGGACCAGCGCGTCGAGAAGGCGCTGGCAACGGGACTCATCCACGACCGGTGCTCCTACAGTCGCCAAGGCGCGCCACGGCGGCGGTTCTTGCGCCCTCGACTCTCCCATGCGCCCCCGCATTCATCCACCACCACCACAGCCTCCTCTCGCTCGCTGCCCTGGCTTCCACCGGGAAGAAGAAGTGGCTCTTTGATGTCTCTCCTCTCTATCCAGCTGCACACTCTAGCTTGCAGCTTTCTACAGAGCCATGCCCGCCTCGAGAACACCACCGACCAAGGAAGTTACTGTAGGCTGGTTTTTACCACTGTAGCTTCTAGAATGTGTTGTCAAATATTTCAAAATCGGACCACGTGGATCGATCTTCCAAACTGGAGTACTGCAAATATTGGTAAGTAGAGTACTTTATATTCAGCAAGTACAATTATGTGGAACAATATTCTTTGTCTTTACCAGTGACGGGAATACTTATAAACACATAGCAAAAGATAGTACTACCTCCGTTCCAAAATGTAAGCATTTGTTGATTTTTCAGCATCACGTTTGACCATTTGTCTTATTCAAATTTTTGTACAAAAATATAAAATAAATAAGTCATACTTAAAGTATGTCTAATGATAAAACAAACTGTAACAAAATAAATAATATTTTTATAATTTTTTTGAATAAGACGAAGGGTCAAACGTGATGCTGAAAAGTCAACAAATGCTTACATTTTGGAACGGATGGAGTAGAATATACAGGGCCGACAACTCCCCCACCCCCACCTCACAATAAAACTCATTCTAAATTCTCCAATGTTAGGATACAACATCCTACCTCTACACAATTAGGGCCCTGTTTGGTGCCCACCACCGCCGCACGACACCGGTGTCGTGGTTGTGGTGGACCATTCATCCGCCACATATATAGTTAGCAAGCGACGGCGAGGAAAATGAACCGTGACGTCTGTTGGCTCATTGAATCTGTGGCAAACTCGTGTTTGGCGGACGCGACAGACGCTGGCGCGAGTTGAACGCCATCCAAACACGCCCTAGATCTCATCAACAATGGTGACGGATAGCGCAGTCGCGTGTCACCATGTTGGTCCAATCTTACTACACATGCCTCCTTCAAAGTCTTGAAAATGAAAGAACTCTACCATATATAGCATCCAAAAAAAATTGTTGTCTCACCAAGCCGATCGAAAAACCTTATTACTTTCTTCTTTATTACTAACTAATCGAAATAACAAGAGCATTACAAAATATACTAAAAGCCGGTCCACGTGGGATTTTGAGATGAGAGAGAGAGAGAGAGAGAGAGAGAGAGAGATACTCTTGATGGTCAAAAAAATCACACAACCTTACTGGGTTGAAAAAAGAAGAGTAAAATAAAATAAAATAATTTTTTTTCCTCTTTTTGAACCAGCAACCTTCCTTGATTTTTCTGACCAAGCCAACAATCGAATTTTCACGTTGTTGTTGCACCATTGCTCTGCAAATTGCATCTAGATTTTTACATATATTTTTAAATTTTTTTGAAAAAATTTATATTTCTTTTTAAAAAATTGAAACCGAAAACCATTGAACCGGTAAACCAGACCGGACCGCATTTCCGTTTTTTGCACCGGTTTCCTAAAAATTCGGTCCGGTTCCCCATGAATCAGTCCGGTACCGATGTGTTTGCAAATTTGGGATTCAAATGTCAAACCGGTGGCGTCTGGTTCTACCGTTTCATTCGGAATTTCAAACCTTGGAGTCGTGGAAGGTTGAAAGGTATCATATTCAAACACAATTAGCTTCTCGCTCCTAGATTTTGTTTCCTTGTGCTCTTTGCCAACCGGCCTCTTCCATGTAATACTACAGTGGTGTATTAATGCCGGGAAAGCGTTTGGAATCCGGGGAGTGCGGTGGTCGCGGATTGGCCTGGCCTTATATCTTACTATACATCAAAACAAACATGAAGTATTAATTAATAGCATCCCTGATGATCCGGCACTCGAGGACATCCCCGGCGGGCGACGCAGCCACACATAACTGCGCATGTCTCTGTCGTCTTCAAACGCGCCCCGCCCCCTCCGCGGCCAGAATTGCAGCAGCTAGCTCACAGGTTGAGGCCGCCAGCACCAGCAGCATGGACTCCTGCCATGAGACAAAAGATTGCAAGATCTTCTCCTGCTGCCTCATCTTCTCCTGCTGCCTCCCATTGCTCCCTCTACACGCGACAGTTGTCCTTGGATCCCTACCTTCCATCACCCGGCATTTACCGCTCCCCCCATCCACCCAGCTCTCCATTGGCCAACGCTGCGCTGCTGAGTTCAAGGAAAGATAAAAAATAAGGCTGCTGTGCTCCATGCATAGTACTCCGCCAAAATCCAAGGAGTAGCCATCTCCCATCTCTGCCATTTTTTAAAAAAAAAATGTTATGCATGGCTTGGTATATTATTCATGAATGTTTTTCACTAGACTTCATACTTAAATTTGTAAAATGCATATATTGCCCCAATAGAATAGCAGATTCGCAGCTGCGAACTGCCTCATCGGAGCTCCTGCGCACAGTTATGCATGGCTTGGTATATTATTCATGAATGTTTTTCACTAGACTTCATACTTAAATTTGTAAAATGCATATATTGCCCCAATAGAATAGCAGATTCGCAGCTGCAAACTGCCTCATCGGAGCTCCTGCGCACAGAGGCAACGAGGGGAGAATGGCCTGTGTGGGATATCGAGGAAACTAAACAAGGCTTTGGGAGGAATGAACCCACAGGCTCATTGAATGCTCCCAATTAGTACTCCATCCGTTCCAAAATAAGTGACGTTTTTGACTTTCAGACATTACGTTTGATCGTCCGTCTTATTCAAAAATTTTACGCAAATATTATTTATTTTTTTATAACTTGTTTTATCATTAGCAATACTTTAACCATAACATATTTGTTTTAGTATTTATAAAAAAAATTTGAATAAGACGGACGATCAAACGTAATGTCTGAAAGTCAAAAGCGACACTTATTGTGAAACGGAGGGAGTAGCATGTACTACTCCGTGTTCATGCCAAGGCTGCTGCTTCAGCCATGTTACTCTGCTCTGGCGTCGGCAAATAAAGGACGAGATAGCACGACACCGGTAGGCGCGTGTTAAACCAGTGTTAGCTTAGTTTCCTAGTGGAGATGCTTTGAGAGATTCAAGGTTACTACTCATTACGTAATCTAACCTTTGTCATCCGTATTCCCCTCCCCCCTCCAATGCTCAGGATAATTATTTATCATTCATTGATTGATAGAGAAAAAGTTTATTACAGGAGGTGAGGATCTAGTGATCACGCTTTGATCTACAGAGCAAGTGTGGGACAGGAGGGGGACCCAAAAGGTCTCTCCCCTCCCCTGTCTCGCCTCGCCCGACCGCCTCCGGAACCACAATGCGGCAAGGACGACGGTGGCAGGAGCTTTTCACGCCTTTCGTCTCCTCCCCTCCCAATGAACATTGGTGGTTGACGTTTGTATGGCCAGTCCACGGTGGTGACGGGCTGACAACACGATTCGCTCGTCCCGGATCCCGTAGGCCGCGTGAAGGTTGGCAGGTGGCCGTCAACGATCGAGAAGGTCCTTCATCGAGACACTGACTATACACGTCGCGGACTGCGGTTGTGATCCGCCCGTCCTTGATTAGTCGACGGTGTGCATTGGCAATCGACGGTGGCCTTGGTGTCCTGCTACGTCGTCTCTCGTTGCTTGCCGTGGATACCGCGGCGTCCCTACGGATTTGTGTCGTTACACCTTTGTGGTACGGTGGCGGCAGTTAATGTACGGCCATGATTCCGGCCATAGTTGGCGATGGGTATAGTGGCCTCAGTCCGTCTAATGGCATTGCCCACACAGAGAGTATGCGTGGAGCCCTGATCATGCGATCAAGGAGAGGCAAGCTTGACCTTGGTGACATCGAACTAGCGGCAGCAAAGGTGCATGAACTCGCGCCGCCGCTCAGGTTGCTCCCGTTGTTGACGTGTAGTACCATCTGCTCTGCTGTCGCACGTAGGCTTTCTGCGGCCACACCTCGTCGAGATTACTCCGTTGTAGCCGCCGCCTGTGAGTTTCCTTGCGAGCCACCGCAGGGCCGTCTCCGAGAATTTGAGGCCCGGTGCGAAATGCAAAAGGATGCCCTCAAATTTAATTTATATGACAATAAATATTTCTTGAAAAAATAACTTTATACGACAGCAAAATATTTTTGAAAAAGAGGCCCTAGTATTTATATCATTTTTGTGAGACTGAACTGTTTATATCTTTTTTTTTAGCGATCAACCCGGGGAAGGGGGGGGGGGGGGGGGGAGCATCCCCACCTGAATTTTCATTAAAACAGACCATCAGCAGGCCGAGCTTTTACATGGTGAGCCATCAGGTTTTACATGGAATACATCAAGAACAAGATCAGACTAACACAACACAACAAGAACCAGCACGGCTGAAGATCAAACACCAATCGTCGATAAAGTGACACTACGTACCGAGCAACATACTTGTCAGTTTCACAATAGACATAGCACCTCCACACCACTCCTCGTAGCTACGCCACCCTATGGCCGCTCACCACCTTCCAACAAAGAGAGGAATCCTTGAAGGTCCGAGGGACCGCCCAATAGAGTGGGGACTAAGAGTGGGGAAGTCACGCCGGCCACAGCTTGCCGGAACACATCGACCTCCCTTGAAGTTGACGAAGACACCTTTCACAGCATATCTGGTCTCCACTAACCGCCATCCAACGCCCTTTGGCCAGTAGACATGGACGCACATGGCATTTGATTGATGACATCATCAATAAAAAGTCCGACGACGAAGTAGAGGCACCAACAACGAGCACCCACCGAACCATAATGGGAGCCAACAACAAGCCCAAGATCCTTCGGATGGTGAGAGGAGAAGGGGCACAACCTTCAAATTTTCCCAAAAAGCTTGACAAGGAAGAGCACCAGAGCATATGGCTAACATTGCTTTAACTGTGCTGAGGTAGAACACCACCCCATGCACCGGGCACGACGCTTTCGCTGCACAGTCCAAACAATTGATCCAGACGTACAACCAAAGCTAGAGCTATCTCGGACCGTCCGAAGATGAATCATCTCCCTACAACTCGTGTGCAACACTTTCATTGGACATCATCCGTGCTCAAGATCCTTGGATTGCTTCATCACCAACACGCTCAACCCACCAACAGCATGCAGCAAGACAATACGGCCACCACGGTTGCTCAACCAACCAGCCACACATTGAAGGGAGTCGATCCCCCAACGCAGCCATTGCATCAAGAGCAGGCAGCTATGAAGCACAATACCAGAGCTTGACCAAGAAGCGGAGCCTCCGCAGAGGCTCACATAGATTTTGGGGCGGAAGTTGCAGCAGATGCGCATCAGTGTCGCACCTCAACCGTGCTGGCGACCTTACGCCCAGCTGCGCAGCCATTCAAGCCATGCCTGCAGTCCAGCAGGCGTCACAGCAGTCGTCCCGAGCCTGCAAGCCCAGCCCGTCGCTGATTTTGCGCCGTGGGAACCCAACCCCGCCGCCATGTTGTCGGCAAGGGCATGGATCCAACCCCTACACCTCAGGGACTACCAGCTCCGGCCATGGGAAAGCCCGGATCCAACAGGTCAGAGTCCAACCATGGCTTTGGGAGAGGAGGAAGAAAAGAGCATCTGAGGAGGAGGACGGAGGAAAGGTTACGGGTTTGAGGGCCGCACGAACAACAGCCTTTGGGTGCTGCCGCTGGCCGCCGTCGTAGCTCCTAGATGGCGGCACCGGCGGTGGCCGTCAATGTGCTCGTGGCGGTGGTGTTTGGCGGCGGTGCCTGGGTCACCGCCGAGTTGCCTCGGAGGAGACGACGTGGGGACTCGGAGGCTCAGAAGAACATCTGAGCTAGCTACTGTTTATAGTCTTTGTTTCTTCTTGTTTCTTTAAGACATAACAATTAATTGACTTAATCAGGAGTGAGGCATGTTTGATATTCATATAGTCGCCTTTAGAATCTTATTTTCATCACAGAAGACAAAAAGGAAAGAAAAATTTTGCCTCATGCCTTAGATCTCCCGTGGGTTCAGTTCGGCCTATTGGCATTGGCCTCAACATCACTTGGATTAGAAACATCTGGCCCATGGCCCATACCTCTTCGTTGCTTTCTTCTTCCTCATGTGAGCAGCACGGGCAGCTAACAATGGCGAAACAAAAAAGCTGCAGACATCGACAGATGAACCTAGCGCTGCCCAGCCAAAAAGGAGGTTGTTTTCCCATGACATGGACTGAAGACCTCTCTTACTATCCTTCCGTATGGTCCTTTTTCCTATAAGAAAGGTTAGGATTTACGAATTTGAAGGACCTAACTTTTTGTGGGCCTTGCCGTCGGCCACCCTGCCCATGCCCATCGACGGGTTTGGCCACCGCTGTGCGCCTTCCTCTAGTCCACCGTGCACCGAGAGGAAGGCGCGCTAGGTTCAGTTTTGAGCGGTCCACAGCGTATGTGGACATATTCTATTGCTTTTCCAATACAAAAATAATTCCGTTAAATCCAGAAATTCCCAGCCATTATTCTTTACCGGTAAGCCCCTCATCCTTTCAATAATCCTATTTAGATCATGTCTTCTTACAGAAAGACCCCTGTACTTTTCTCTAACTACCTTCAGCCCTTATATATTTACACTGAGACCTTGTACTTTCCCTAATTACAGATAGTCCCTAGATCCTTTCTGTAATAACACATTAGCCCCTAGGATATTTAAATCTCTGTAATTCGTTAACCCTAGCTCAGTTTTGAGCGACTCTTGTGCTCATGCGTTCGTAGAAACATGTAGTACCTCATGGTACTATTTGTGGAGCCCCATACTAGATCTAGAAACCGTCAACACCCTAAATCACCCCCTCTAACTTTTATATACTATCTCGGCACATCAATCGAGCCTGGAACATATTATTAACTTCCCTTAGTCACAACACATCCTCAACACTAACCATATCAACCATATCCTTCCTAATGTTAGCAGCGACCTTTATCTAGCTTTACTGATTCATCAATCTTTCTTTTATAAGTGGTCTTTTGTTGGATCATATTGGAGTTACCATTCGTTGTTATCTTAATTTGCTAGTTGTCTTTAGTCATTTGATCTCGGTATTTTATCTGCAACCATGCATTCATATCATGCATGATCACGTACACATACCACCCTTCATGCACTCAGTGCATGACAACTAACTAAACAGATACGGGTAATATCATTAGGTAGTCTTATAAGACATGGAAGCTTTAAAAGTGTCAGACCTTGCACTTGTACGCTTTTTTGCACGAACCTTGATATAGGTTACGACCTATATAGAGAATTAGTGCCATAAATGTACGAGGAACACGTACACACGCCATCCCCCACATTCACATACACTCATACACTTTTCATTGTGTTTAGCATCCCACAATAACATCAAAAGCCCTAATGTGCGATACATCACCCCTAATAGCCTTTTTAAGATAAATAAGACTTTACTAAAGCAAAACTTGTTTCACCATATATAATTTGTGTCGTTTGTTCTTCACTGGTGTTCTATCGATTCTTTTGGAGTTAATTGGACCTTATTTGGCTCTATTGATCTTTTTTTTTTACGGTAGATTATTTATGTGTAGTATTTCTATGCGTTAGCTTACGCGAGATTCAAGGAAGAGCCAGAAAAGTTCAAGGACTTGCTAAGGAATCCAAACTCAAGGACAAGTCAGAAGATACAAGCTTCAAGAAAGAACTTGAAGATTAAGAAAGGGTTTATGGGGGCAAGCCCTAACTCCCTTTGATCATATTGATCCTATGTTTACAAATAATCCTACTTACGGCCTGTTTTCAAATAAAACATATGCATGGTATTTTGAATAACATTGTTAAATGCTTTGTTATCGCTTATGCGGTGTGACAGTTAGAGAATTTTAAGTACAATCTAAACTTGGGTAAGTTATGATTGACGGGGGGTGATAGATAAACTTGTGTAACATGGTTGACGGGATATGGTTGTTGCCTATAGTTGTGTATATCTGTAAGTCTGTTGAAGACGTGTTGTAAGTTAGGATCCTTGTAATCTAGGCAATAACCTGTTGGGGGATCAAAGGTCTTGAGAGACTCGGTGAAGCCCTCCAACGGATGTGGTGGTGGAAGTTGGTCCTCGTGAAACCCTCCGAGAGTCTTGATGCTCGGAGCCGCGCCCCGCGAAGCCTTGTAGCCCTTCGGATGGTTCTCTTTCTGCTTGGCGAAGCCCTCGTTAGTGTTCAATATACTTACGTTAGGTGCTTCCCGAAGCCCTCAATCATCCGCGATGCTGGCCGAAGGGGTTAAAGCACGACAGAGAATTGTGGACGGAATAAATGATGTGTCTTTGGCTCGCGGCCCGAAAAACAGATGTCATTTCAGGAGCTCATCCCTCCATATTTATAGGGGGAGAAAAGCTCAATATCACAGCCATGCCGTTAGGCAATCCTGTTACGTCTCTAAGGGTTAGGCTTTAAGCTAACTCAAGTTTCGTGCCCTTCGCTGCGTCTTGCAATACCTTCGCTGAACGACGAACACCCTTCGCTGGTAGATGTAGTCCTTCGCTTTATGGATACTTGTTGCCGGATCCCAACACAACCAAATCCCTTATCATCGTATGACTTGTAAACCACGACAGTGGTCTTTACTGTCCCCTATATACAGGCGTCAACCCCGATGGGTAACGACGTTTAACCCAACAAGCTTCCATTGCTCCTCTGGTTTTCACGCCACTCACCTCTTGTGTTCCATCATTTTGGCTACGTTCATCCTCAAGCTTTGTACAAGCTCTTCGTATCGTGGCGGTAGAACAAGTCTGTGCTTAAGGAGACGAGACGACGCGTCCTCTGGCACCATCGGCCTAAAGGCCGAGAGCTTGAACTACGGCACGAGGCGGAGCTCCTAGGCCTCCAGCTCCACGACGCGAGCTTGTGCTCGTCGACAGGCGAGACGAGATCGCGCAACAGCACCTTGCGAATCAAATGAAGCCAATTAATAAAACGGAAATTCATTAATTAAGAATGACGGGGGTCGGCGTACGTTATCAGAGTCGTTCGCTCATGCAACATGCTGTAGGCGGACTTTGGCCGAGTATTGAGCATTTGACGTCCAGCGCGAAATGAAACGATGATCTATGGTGTCGGTTGTAGTTGGAACTTGAAGCTAGATACCGACAGATCCCAAAGATGTACAGCCTGTTCGTTTCGCTGCGGCTGCAGCTGCAGAAAAATAACTGCGAACACTGTAGCAGTTGCAGAAACACTGTAACTGCTGCAGAAGAAATAACTGCGAACACTGTAGCTGCTGCAAAGCAGCCGCTACAAAGCAGCGAGACGAACACGCTGGTAGTAGGAGGAAGTTGATGCGCACCGCAACAGTGAGCGACCCTGTGAAAGGATCGATATGTCGCCTTGGTTTGCCGTAGGCCCGTAGCATGGACGCCTGCGGTCTACGTCGACAAAGCCGATCAAATCTTATTATTAGTTTCTTCTACCACTAGCTGCTCGGAATAATTAATGACAGCTCGCAAGTATGTTCTTAAAAAGTACTTATATATGCAAGAAAGAGATCAAAGAATCCGAACCCCAAAGCAGATCGACCTAGCTTGGGCTAGGAAGATGCAGCTAGCAGCATGATGCAATTCCTAGCTCGCACGCAATGTCACTCATGGCACATGAAATTAATTCTTTAAGGGCGAGGAGGAAAGGGCACCGTGTAGCCTGTGCCGTGGGAGAAGCAAGCCTGTGCCGTGGGAGAAGGAACAACCACGCTGGCTTCAGATACTCATTCAATGGTCCCTGGCACCCTGCTGCAAGCGCTGCACCAGCAGAGCTTCATATTATGGCTGCTGCTTCCATTGGCCAAGGCCGCTGTGCTTCCATGCATTCAAGTAGGAGTAGCCATCTCTGCCACTTGAAAAAAAGAGAGAAGAAAATGTTGTAGTCGTACTACATGGCTTGGTATATCATTCGCGATTATATTCACTGGATTCCATCTTTAATTTGTAAAATGTTTATTTTCAATAGAAATTATATACACTAGTCGCCAAGCTGTGCATTTGGCATGTGCTAGTATGTGTGGCTGCGTTTAAGGCCCTTCCACTGAGGAATACTGAACACTCGGTCAAAATAGTTTGTATTGTATTCTTTGGTGGTTATTTCGAAAAAAAAAAAACATTTGAACCTTATGACATATCAATGCTAGTAATTCTTAGCTACCACAAGTCAAAGCTATCTCATGTATTCATCTTACTGTCACGTCTCTTAGTGATTCCTATCTGTTTGGAACACAAAATAGTTCATGATTCATCTTACTGCCACGTCGCTTATTAGTGCATCCTATATTTGTTTGCTTTTTAAAAACTCTTATTGTTTCTACAAATGAGTTGGTTGCCCGCACATGTGCATGGCTAGATATTTTACAACTTTGTTTTCATTATATAACCATCTTTAAAGCTATATAGGAAATTTCACATTTGTTTCAGTAATATAAAATTACATAAAATAGTTATTGGCAATAATTTTCCTGCATATGCATGTGAAAAGTGCAAAATCTGATATTTTTTAGTTAACTCATCCTTTTGCATCTTAACAAAGAGTCTCTCTCTCTCTCTCGTCCCACAGTGGGATATAATCCCATTAGCACTTAATAAGAACCGAAAAACAAGCCTGACTCATAAGCACCCAAACTTCAATCCAGAGGAAAATAGAAAAGCTGATTATTACTAGAAAATGTGGGTATGAATGTTTCAGGTAAACATAATAATTCATTGTAAAAGGAGAGCTGGCTGGGTGGGGGAGCGGTGAATGCCTGGTGATGGCAGGTAGGGATCCAAGGACAACTGTCGCGTGTAGAGGGAGCAATGGGAGTCAAGCAGGAGAAGATCTTGCAATCTTTTGTCTCATGGCAGGAGTCCATGCTGCTGGTGCTGGCGGCCTCAACCTGTGAGCTAGCTGCTGCAATTCTGGCCGCGGAGGGGGCGGGGCGCGTTTGAAGACGACAGAGACATGCGCAGTTATGTGTGGCTGCGTCGCCCGCCGGGGATGTCCTCGAGTGCCGGATCATCAGGGATGCTATTAATTAATACTTCATGTTTGTTTTGATGTATAGTAAGATATAAGGCCAGGCCAATCCGCGACCACCGCACTCCCCGGATTCCAAACGCTTTCCCGGCATTAATACACCACTGTAGTATTACATGGAAGAGGCCGGTTGGCAAAGAGCACAAGGAAACAAAATCTAGGAGCGAGAAGCTAATTGTGTTTGAATATGATACCTTTCAACCTTCCACGACTCCAAGGTTTGAAATTCCGAATGAAACGGTAGAACCAGACGCCACCGGTTTGACATTTGAATCCCAAATTTGCAAACACATCGGTACCGGACTGATTCATGGGGAACCGGACCGAATTTTTAGGAAACCGGTGCAAAAAACGGAAATGCGGTCCGGTCCGGTTTACCGGTTCAATGGTTTTCGGTTTCAATTTTTTAAAAAGAAATATAAATTTTTTCAAAAAAATTTAAAAATATATGTAAAAATCTAGATGCAATTTGCAGAGCAATGGTGCAACAACAACGCGAAAATTCGATTGTTGGCTTGGTCAGAAAAATCAAGGAAGGTTGCTGGTTCAAAAAGAGGAAAAAAAATTATTTTATTTTATTTTACTCTTCTTTTTTCAACCCAGTAAGGTTGTGTGATTTTTTTGACCATCAAGAGTATCTCTCTCTCTCTCTCTCTCTCTCTCATCTCAAAATCCCACGTGGACCGGCTTTTAGTATATTTTGTAATGCTCTTGTTATTTCGATTAGTTAGTAATAAAGAAGAAAGTAATAAGGTTTTTCGATCGGCTTGGTGAGACAACAATTTTTTTTGGATGCTATATATGGTAGAGTTCTTTCATTTTCAAGACTTTGAAGGAGGCATGTGTAGTAAGATTGGACCAACATGGTGACACGCGACTGCGCTATCCGTCACCATTGTTGATGAGATCTAGGGCGTGTTTGGATGGCGTTCAACTCGCGCCAGCGTCTGTCGCGTCCGCCAAACACGAGTTTGCCACAGATTCAATGAGCCAACAGACGTCACGGTTCATTTTCCTCGCCGTCGCTTGCTAACTATATATGTGGCGGATGAATGGTCCACCACAACCACGACACCGGTGTCGTGCGGCGGTGGTGGGCACCAAACAGGGCCCTAATTGTGTAGAGGTAGGATGTTGTATCCTAACATTGGAGAATTTAGAATGAGTTTTATTGTGAGGTGGGGGTGGGGGAGTTGTCGGCCCTGTATATTCTACTCCATCCGTTCCAAAATGTAAGCATTTGTTGACTTTTCAGCATCACGTTTGACCCTTCGTCTTATTCAAAAAAATTATAAAAATATTATTTATTTTGTTACAGTTTGTTTTATCATTAGACATACTTTAAGTATGACTTATTTATTTTATATTTTTGTACAAAAATTTGAATAAGACAAATGGTCAAACGTGATGCTGAAAAATCAACAAATGCTTACATTTTGGAACGGAGGTAGTACTATCTTTTGCTATGTGTTTATAAGTATTCCCGTCACTGGTAAAGACAAAGAATATTGTTCCACATAATTGTACTTGCTGAATATAAAGTACTACTTACCAATATTTGCAGTACTCCAGTTTGGAAGATCGATCCACGTGGTCCGATTTTGAAATATTTGACAACACATTCTAGAAGCTACAGTGGTAAAACCAGCCTACAGTAACTTCCTTGGTCGGTGGTGTTCTCGAGGCGGGCATGGCTCTGTAGAAAGCTGCAAGCTAGAGTGTGCAGCTGGATAGAGAGGAGAGACATCAAAGAGCCACTTCTTCTTCCCGGTGGAAGCCAGGGCAGCGAGCGAGAGGAGGCTGTGGTGGTGGTGGATGAATGCGGGGGCGCATGGGAGAGTCGAGGGCGCAAGAACCGCCGCCGTGGCGCGCCTTGGCGACTGTAGGAGCACCGGTCGTGGATGAGTCCCGTTGCCAGCGCCTTCTCGACGCGCTGGTCCGGGAACACGAACCGCAGAGTCTCCTTCGCCAGCGTGCGGTTCACGGCGGCCTGGTGATGGAGCTCGTCGGTGTGGTCTTCTTCCAACAAGGCGTGGTCGACGAGCAAGCCCAAGTCGATGCAGTTCACCATGGCGTCGGCGCCGAACACGCTGTGGTTTCAAGAACCGACGAGGTAAGCATTCCACTTGTGTTTCGTGATGTCTCTGCTTCATACGCGATTTGGCCCTGTCTTCTTCAGTCGTGATCTTGGAAATGGATGCCTTTCCCCAAAGTTGTCGAGAATCTTGTTGGTGGCCTGTGGGTACTTTCCTTCTCTGTTTAATCTAGTACTAGTGTGTGTGAGAGGGAGGGAAAAAATATATAGTATTTATTATTCACCATCATTCCGTAGAATGGATTGGGTTTTCACCCGTTGGTATGATTCCTCCACCATAATTCACCGTTGGTTTTCCTAGATCTTGCGGTTTGCTCTGCCTTGTGCGCTTGGATCTTGTAGTTGCTCCATTTTCACCTCAAGCCAAACTAGACTTTGGTGCCTATTTCACGTTGTTCCTTTTCACCTCAAGGCAACAGATGGCATGCTGTGCCTTCCTTTTGCGTTTCTCTCACGTTTTTTTGCCGATTCTTTCCATCCACTTTTCATTGGTTCCATCGCTCGATGCTTTGTTCAACAATACATGGTTTGAATTTGCAGGGTCCAACTGAAGGAAGGAGCGGGCCAGAGACTGCTCTGCTCCCCTCATCAGCGTACCATGCCCTCCTCCAGCTCTGCAAGGGATCTGATGCCACCTCAAGGACACTGCACCAGGAGATGTCCACGAGGCTGGATCACCTTGCCTTCCGGCTGCACGACCCGGTGGAGGTCAATGGAGGCCACAGCGTCACAAAGGACCCTCTCTGCATTCTTGTCCAGACACACTCAGCAAATCACACAAAGGATCCTCTCTGCATTCTTGACCATACCATTGTCTGCTTACTTGATGGTTGGCCAGTGACGGAGTTTGGGATTGCTCCAGTTGGCAGGTATGTTAATGCCCTCAAAGGCTCAAACGCTCACCATTATCCATTTATATTGAAATCACTCAACTCTCCTGCACTGACTGCCTTTCTTTGATTAATTCAGAGTTCAAGTCAAATGGTCACCGCACAGCTCAGCTGATGGTCTTGGGTCATATCTTCAAGCCGGGGTTTGTTACTGGACTCATCCACTGCCTAGTAGCTGATTTATTGCCCTGATTCCATCTTTTAATACAAAATCGTCACCTTCTGTGTGTAGGACCCGAAGGCATTCTTTCTACCAGAAGGGAAAAGAATAAGAGACAGTGGGGAGGTGGCAATGGAGGTATTTGTTACTGCCAATAACTTTTAGCTTGCCAACTGTTTATCCATATGCATCTCCACATTCTGTTTTTTACGGAAGCAATAAACAATTTTATGCTTCCCCATTGTCTCGGGCATGACAGACATCATAAAGTGACAATATGCAACTTTATTATTGAGGGTGTGTGTGGTTCCAAATCGAACCAACTTATCCTCCCCCCCCCCCCCCCCCCTCCCCCCTCTTTCAACAAGTAATGAACCGCTAAATTTTCGCCAATTTTGTTCATGCAATAGTACTTGATTGCGCGATGAATAACAATGCAACCTTTTAGGGCTCCAACTGTATATACAGGAATACTACCTCTTGCTGACTGACCTTTCTGCCCAGGTTGAAGACATGAATCTCACAAGCTGTAACTTTATGATGGTGAATGTCGATGGCAATGAAGTTGACCCTGATCAGAACACATCAATTTACTTGTTCCTCACTGCTACCTCAAGAACACAGAAACCAAGGTGCCCTCGTCCGAATACTTCTGCTCAGTTAAAGATATATTATTGTTTAGTCCTTGTTCTTGCTCATTCCAACTCTCGTCTTTCCTCTCTTCTTTCTTTTATGCAGGGTTATGGGGCTCCTACTGATGAATGGTGTCGGCATTGTCCATGGGAACATACACGGTCTTATGCCACTGCACCACACTGCAGCTAAACGCCATTACAAGCCTCTTCAGGTAGCGTTTAATCTATTACTTTCCAAACACTTTACATTGTTGTGTCTTTTGACTAATTGATGCAAAACTGTTTTCCCTTTTTTTTCGGTTATATAATTTGCTTCTCCTTCTTGTGCAGCATTGTGATGCTGTGATGACCGGTTCTGTGAGCTATGTAAAACTGCCCCCACAGTACTTTGAGATGTATGCGGAGCTTCAGAACCAAAGGTGGGTACTATTTTGATTACCGAAGATTACTTATTTTTGATGGCTTGGTGCACTTATCACCGTGTTATTCTTTAACTTGGAACAGAAATCATGGACCAATACATATGGCAGCATTCCATGGCATGTGTTTCAATCTACATATGGCATCATTCCATGACACATCTTTGAATCCAAACTCCACAAGCATGATACCATGTAAGATATTTGTCTGAAATAAAGACACTTGACTTCCTTTCCTTTCTTTTCGCCTGTTTGATTTGTGTGAATGCATTAGTACATGCTACTCAGAAGGAGTTCATTTCAACGCTTTTTTTTTTTTTGGCTTTACAGCAAGCTGTAGTTCTGAACGAAACATTTTTTTTCAGGGGACAGTACGCCACTTCAAAAGAATCAAGTGTTGAACAAGGAAAGCGGCAACTGGCTTCTGGATGATGAGTTGGATGATTTTCACGAAAGGTATGCCCGGTGCATGTGTTATGACATGAAACTACAGAATCCTTTGCTTTCATGAGCTGTTAAAACTAATATATCGCTTGAACACTGTGCAGTTTTTGGAGGTCTGTTGCATGTGGACGTTACTGGCGTCTTGCATCTAAGAATGGTTCTGCAACAGTGGTTAATATCAACAGCCAGTACGCTCTGAAGCAAGATTCCAAGTTTCTGTATCAGGTAAAACACACATGTTCTTGCGAGAGATATTAATTTAGCGCAACTATTTGTTTCTTATGAGATAAATTTGTAGAATCTGAAGGCCATTGAGGGATTATTTGCTGCATTGGTGATGCTGCGTCTGGACACGGAAGAGAACATGTTAGCAGCAGCTGGTATGTTGGTAGAGGGCATTAGAACAGAGAGATCAATGCACAACACTGTTGTTGATGAGGCTTTATCAATGGATGATGCTTCCATTTTTTACTACAATAATGGAAGGATGATGGCCCTGGTCTGTAAGATTAAGCTACTTGACCATTGTGGGATGGCATCGTGGATTGACCATTACATCGGCTGGAGAAGCTTGTTCCTTCTAGTTAAGGCTGCCAAGGTACCGATGTTTACGTTATTATTATGCTTGTCTGTTCTTTAGCCATTCCCAATTCTATTATAATGGAAGCTAGTCTTGCACTTCTGCGCACTTTCGGTCATACATTATGTCCTAGATTTGATGTCTTGTGTTTTGGAAAGGACAATTCTTAGTGATATCGGCTTCTACTGATTGTTCTTTCTGTTTTAGGTTGGAGATATGATTATCACAGAGAAATTGATGGTGGATGTCGATGTCAATGACTCTGCTCCCAAAGGAAACATAGCTCTCAACAGGTTCCTTGGTGGTGTCTCAAGCACATGGGAGCCAAGGTACTGTTGCCTCAAATTTTTCTCTACTTACCGTCAATTTATTATAGTTTATATTGCATCGTCCCATTTTTCTTCTTAGCTGATCTGTCTTGATCATCATCCAGAACTGTATTGCTCCAACTGAAGAATGGTGCCAGAATTTTCCATGGGATGATACATGGTGTTCCGCCGGTATGCAGCAGCGAATTCTTCACTTCCAAACTTGGACATGTGGATCAAGCAATGGTGAGTGGCAAGCAAATGCAGCCCCGAGGATTTGGCTTTCTGGAACTTGAAAGAGACGAAGGTGTGGCACTTTCAAAGGATCAAATGATTAGGAACAGATTGGATATGAAGGATGCTATTGCTAGAGCATCCTTGCTTGCAGATGTCAAGGGAACTACTACTCCAGAGACCTTGGAAAGAGAGCTTGCTCATATCTTGATCTGCAGGATGTGTGTAGTTCCTGCAAGAAATGGGGCTGAAACACACATGATCCATCTGTCACTGCACTCTGAACAAAAGGGCCAGAATCACTGTCCAACATCTCCACTTACTGGTGACTTTCGTAGTGATATTGAAAGCCATCAGGTCGTTTCATGCAACGAGAGTAATGTTAAGAGCCAGCAGGGAGAAAAGGGCCGCGTGAGAAACACCAACAGCCAGCAGGATGGTGATTCCTCTCATGGGTTGCTGATACCTATCTTTGTGAGGCATATTTCCGGGGAGTTAACAGTTGCTGTTAATTTGGGTCAACCTTCACAGCATTTGATGCAGTGGTATGCAGAGAAGACAAATACAAAACTTCAAAGTCAGTATTTCATCTATGGTAGGAAAAGGATTGAGCCTCACCATGACCTTCTGTTCTATGGAGTACAACGGGACACGACGGTTTATGTTTGTGGGGGACTTTTGGGAGGAGCGTAAGTTCATAATCATACTAATATACAGATAACTGATTATTTTCTTCTCAAAGTTTAATAATTTCGATTGCATTTTTCTTAGTGAGGTTTTATCTGGTAGGAAAATAGGACCCATCAGTTTCTTGCTTTTATCAATAAAATATCATCACAATAGATATTATTTTATCCAAGTTCATCTATCTTTAATCAATAGTAGATTTTGATCTATATTTGAAGTTAATTACAATTGATATTAATCTTCGTCCATTGGTTTTAGACGATAAACATTGTACAAGCCTTAAATCATGGCAAAATGTCATTAAACAACTTTTAAGTTGAGAAAAATACTACCTAGTTAATATATTAATACCATTAATTAGATAACTTTATCCCTTAAGTTCTATATAGTATTTCGTTTCTCACTAAAGTAGTTGGTTACTGCTTTAATTTCTTACCCAAAGCGAATCATATAAATTCAACGAATCTAAACAATGCTCTTTCCTCACCGGATCTAATAATTGTACTCTACTCTTTAAATTTCAGGCGCATTTCCCTAGCCCAGTATGTACTTGATAACCAAGCCTTGTTTACAGAAGAGGTTTATCTCCCTAATGGAAAAGTTTCACTAATGATGACAAGTTTAGGATGTCAGTTTCTGTCGTCGTGGATGAACTGCTTTACATCTGCTTTTTCCATGGGTCTAAGCTGGAACGGTGAATTTAAATTGGAGGATTTCATTTTTGTTGAGGGTCATGTTCGAAAAGTTAAGAAACCAAAACACTCTGATGAATCTGGTGCAATGGAGCGCGATTTGGATCTTTTTATTCTTAATGTGGAACGAATCTTATCGAGCAAGAAGAGAAATTTGGTTTCTAATTCTCCACCATATCTCAAATCTGTTACTTACTTTTTGCATCGTTTGACTATAACAAATGTTTTGTCGAACAAAGATAAATTATTTTTCGAGACAGCTGTTTGTTGCATGACCCCTTCTGCTAGGGGAAAATTGATAATTGAGTTGTTTCGGAAGTATGAAGGATTAAACCAGAATGAGATTGAGCAATGGAACATTGCAATAGAAGGTGCTAGATGTCCATCTGATTGGTACACTAAGCTGAAGACAGTACCAGTTTTTGAGGATATTATTAATAAGGCAGTTTTGAATCAAAGACCTTATCCACAAACTAAGGTTGGTGCTTTCAGATTTCTAAGAGATACAGTCCTGCATGGCACTGATGATCGCACTGTAAGCAGAGCTTCTTACTTTCCTTCTCTTCTCTCCTGTAGTTTCCTGCGTAAAGGATATTTGATTATCTGTCATTATCTATCAATAATTCTAATATAATAATTTGTGAAAGCACTTTTTCAGTTTGATAGATCTTTTGTCTATCCTGCCATGTTCAATATGATATACATTTTGGGGAGTGTTTCGGTGGGTGGGGCGTAAATAATACTTGTGTGGTAGCACATTGGTAGGTCTCTGATGATTATTCTTGTTTTGAAGATTTAAAGGTGGGATGGTGATGAATAGCTACACGTCACATGGCTTAGCTACCATGTCAGCCTTATTGTTAGGAACTAGAAAAGATAAGATGTGCGGTAGATTGTAAAGACAATTTTCTTCTATCTCTTATAGGAAAATCGGAAGTAACAACCTCGGAACAGTGTCACAGTGCTTTGTTTGAATTTGCTCATCTTAAATGCTGTGCAGCTTGCGTTAATTTCTATGTCAAGTTTATATTAGTAAAATATTGAAAGGACATATTGGAAAACATTAGTTCGGGACCTGATTGGACATGTGAACTCGTTTAGGCAATCAGAGTGTAACATGCAATTTTTTTTAAAGCTTGATTGATGATTTTCGTGTTCTGGACATGAATAATGCATGACAGGTTCAAATTAACACTGGAATTGAATTGATGATAGCTGCTGCTCTGGACAACTTTCTTCCGGACATCATAAAAAATCTGATTGAGAAGAACATTGACATCAGTGCGGAGTACGCTTATCTGAACTTCACATATATGTTTCAGTCAATGCCAAGTTTAATTGTTCTTTAACATTTCTTTACTTGTAGGTTGTTAGCAGCTATTCAGTGTGCATGCACGATCTGTGATTCCTTAAAAACTAGGTATACTCTGCTCTTTTCAGTTTATTATATACTAGGTATCCTTATTTTATTCCAGAGCAAATGTACTCTAAGATGCAACTAGCCTGAATAAGTTGTCAGGCAAAACTTGTAAACCTGATACATCAGGGTGTGCTGTAAACTTGGACCATTTCTGTGGATCCTTATTCAATGAAAAAGGAGGCACAAGGGGACTTGCATTGAATAGTCTATCTACAATGTAGGCCAGGTGCTTGCATGAAGATAACAAGTTTTTTTTCACAAAGTGCATAAAAGGTTCATAGTGACAAGCCAAACCAGCTGCCTGCATGCATGCTGCTTAAACACGCACCGTGCTAAGTGCTCATGGCCTTTTAGCACTTTAATATTGATATGGCCTGTTTGTATATATATAGTTGGAGCGCAATAATACACAAAATATTGATCAAGTCACAAAATAACTAGTAGGGAACAAAGATTCCAACCCAACATAACTATGGTATTGAGGAACTGTAGTTTCTCTTAGTTGTGAAAACCATAGGCATGATTTCCGAATATCTCCCAACAGCCTGAAATGTGTGTCGTTGCATTTCTTCCTCTGCTTTAATTTCTGAAGATATGTATGGTCAGAAGATATCAAGCATTTAACTTTGCGTTTATTCTTTATTCTATATGCAGTGCAGTTTAGGACTAGGATTCAACATCAAGTCATCAAGGACTTCTGTTTCAACTCATCGAAGATCCATTTTGCTCAAATTTAAGTGGTTGTTGAACTAGTGTTGAAGTAGACTTGGCTTAATCAAAGACTGTTGCACTACTGTTATGTACTCATGTACCTGATGCTACGTACTCATGTGATGTACTGAGGTTCCTGTTATTGGTCATGATCTGAAGTGTGTATGAGGTTCCTGTTATTGCTAATGCTCTGAAATGTACACCAGGATGGTTCCTGTAATCCTGTTTTGTCTTGATTTGAAATAAGTACTTTGTTGTGTGTTCTCTGAAATAAGAGGATGTTGCAAAAATACCCGATAATTTGATGAAAAAAAAAATGGGGCCAGGTTGACAAGTCGACACAAAACTGATGACTGGAGTCCCCACGTGTTTGAATAAGGGATCGAAGTTACTCCCTTTTTTCTTTTTTGTAATGATAGAATTTTTCCTGCTTTCATTAGAAGCATATAAAAGTGTACAGCGTTTTCACCGGGGCTACAGGTTTGCATCAGGCACCAAAGCGCAAAGGAAGCAAAAGGCAGCGACCTAGAAACTAGATAAAATCTTCCAAATACAGTTCATTTCGCTCCTGCTTGGCCTGCCTATACTTGCAGAACCACTGCTTCAGGATGTCCAGTTTGGTGTCCAGCTTTTGCTTGTTCCGCATCTTCAGTAAGTGGTCTCCATTTATCGAAGTTACTGCCTTTGCCATTGTACGACTGCACTCGACTTCCTGGTTGAAGCAAATGGAAAAGCTGCAATTATCCCCACAGGCCATGACGTGGCGGGGTGCAGGGAAGAAAACAAAACAATGTGCAACTTCAGGTCGTGGCACTATACAGGGTAATAGTTGCAATCCATCGAAGGTCTCATGATCGGCATGAGCAGACCCAGCTGCATCCTTGCATGAAGAGCTAGCACGCCAGAACTGACTCTGATCAGTCCCAATCCGTGTGCCTACGCCATTGCCGTACGTTCCATGTCCTTGGCCGCCGTGTTCAGATTCTCTCACAGTGTACGGTGTTCCCCTAGTCGTGAAGAGACCTGTATGTATATAGTACACATATATACTGAGCACTACTCGTGCACTGCCATCGCCTTGAACAGAAAGCAGTGTACCTAAGCAATGGCGCTCCAACGCCGTTCACCTCTTGTAGCCACCTCTCTCTCCTGCAGCTTCCTCTTTCTCCTCCTCTTCTCCGTCGTCGGCCCAGCCACGGCCGGCAAGACCGGCCAACCCACCGTATTCTGGGGCCGGAACAGGGAGACCTGCGACACCGGCCTCTACACCACCGTCATCATCTCCTTCCTCAGCGTCTTCGGCCACGGCAAGTATATCCTCGACATCTCCGGCCACGACGCCTCCGCCGTCGGCGCCGACGTGAAGCACTGCCGGTCTATGCACATCCTCGTGCTCCTCTCCATCGGCGGCGACGGAGACAGCTACTCCCTCCCCACGGCCAGCTCGGCCAGGGACGTCGCCGACCACCTGTGGCACGCCTACCTCGCCGGCCGCCGCCGCACCGGCGTGTTCCGGCCGTTTGGCGACGCCGTCCTCGACGGCATCGACTTCTTCATCGACCGCGGCGGCTCCGCCAACTACGACGAGCTTGCCCGACACCTCGCCGGATACAGCAACAGCGGCATCCACGTGCAAGACACGAGCATCCGGATGCTGAAGAAGAAGAAGGCGGTGGTCCTGACGGCGACGGTGAAGTGCATGGACGGGCAAGACACGAGCGCCGACTTAGCGCTGGCGACGGGGCTGGTCGGGCGCATTCACGTGCGCTTCTACAACGATACGATGTGCTCATTCAACGCCGACGAGATGGGTGGATCCCGAGACGCTCTTCTCCAGGGCGCTGCCGCTGGTTCAGGACACGTCCGGCTACGGCGGCGTCGTGCTCTGGAACCGCTACTTCGACAGGAGGGATGGTTACGGCCGGCGCGTCAAGCTCATGATTTGAGATCTCTCCTGTCAATGTCTGTACTCTGTATGCGCCGGTCTCTGGTTGCTCTGCTCGTTAAAAATAATTTGCTTCAACTAATAATATCACAAACAAACGTGTCCGTCAAAGATGAAATTATAAGTTGTAGTAGCTCTAAATCAAAATGAATCATCGATGAAACTGTTGTTTATTCCCCCTTTTTTTTCATAAGCTGCAGTCATATACACACTGCTTGATCATATAGAATTGCTACCTGAAGGAGACAGCCAAGCAGCTAATTTCAGGGATACTTAATTAAGGCGAGACATCGAGGGCGCAGTTCTCCGACACGAAGAAGATAGTTTCCTCAGTCAAGTCGTAGGTAAAGCGCATATTCATCTGCTGCAAGGCGCCGATGACAGTCATGGATCCGGACACAACGGCCAGGCATGTGACCTCCGACGACGTGCCCACGAACAGCTGCTCCGGACTGAGCTCCAGATCGACACCGGAAGAGGAATTATCGAAGTGAAGCGTCACCGAGGGCATCACAAGGTAATTGTTGCAAATATTTGTGTCATTATGTAGACTCAACTGCTAGAGGTTGAAAACACCACCTAATCTATTGTTGTAGCTACATGCATATATACTTGGCAAAAAATATCTAAAGCGGGTGTCTCCAAAAAGTGGCACATATCGCACAATATGCGTTGCACTTCATTTGAAGTAAAGAGAAAAAAATCATGGATTTGCGGGGAGGTAATCAGTGATTTATATAAGTCATCCAGAAATCTATGGTGTGAGTACCATGGAAATTGATAATTATTATGAGTAACCTCAAAGAATAAATTTTAGCTTAAGGGATCGTTGGTTCCCAACATGATGAACATTTTCTCTCACCAACACACACCTCAACACCTAGATAGCAATGAATGTTATTGTTAAGATACAATTCACATAAAAAATCATGCTTCATGATATTCGAATGAGTAATGACATCTTCAAACATAAAAGTAGTGGAGTGTTTGTTTATTTATGTATATTTTATGAATTATTTGTCGATAAATATTTCCCTTAGTTAAAATCGTCAAAATTTGGGCAATTTCTTTAGCACAATATACTCTTTAGAACAAAAGTTGTTTTGCAGTAGAGATTGCCCTATGTAATTAACATGTTTAAATAATTATGAAAAGTTTAGGGTGCAATTTCTATCATCATGGATGATTTGTTTTACAACTTCATTTTCTAATAGCGAAAGCTAGAATTATGATTGTACATTGGAAAAATTCATGTTTGTTGAGGTACACATCAAAAATATTAAGAAGCATTAGTGCCATGGAAAATGAGTTGAATCTTTTTGTTCATCATGTGAACAAATATTATATGCACTAAGAAGACATAGGTTATTTCTATGTGTCCACCATAGTTGAAATCTTTTACAGCCTTTTTGGGTCGTTTGACTATTGAACAAGACTAAATTATGATTTCTTGAGACACTTCTTTCTACATGACTCCTTTTGCTAATTCATATTGAGTTGTTCCAGAAGTATGAGGGATCATGTGAAATGGAATTATAGAATAGAAGGCTTAGATGCCCATAATTGGTAGATAAGGATAGAAGAGGCTATAAGGAACTACGATTGAAGTTTTAGATTTGTGAGAGATAATGCATGCCATAGATGGTTGAACTGTAAATTGAGCATCTTACTTTTGTTCATGTATGCATACTTGTCAAATATCTAATAGTGGCATCTCATCAAAAAATGGCACATATTGTACATTATGCCTTGAAATCGACTGAAAAGCCTATATAAGATATAATGGACCTATAATGGACGGCTAAACATGTCCATAGTGGCCTTAAACATAGATTATCAAGCTTGAAGATGCATATCATGTTGGCCAATTGGTCTTGCTAATGGACGGGTTGGGTTAGAATGGGTTCCTTGGGTTGGGTTGTGTAGTTGGGTTTGCCACGCACCGTTGTGCACTGGTCGATCAGCTATCGGATAATGGTTTATTAGGTTTTGTCACAACCACAACAAATCCTAGCATGAAGCCAGAAACCATACACTGCCAGCGGGCAGCATGACGACGTGAGGGTGAAGTTGTCGTGCAAGGGCAAAGGGCGATGAATTTCTGTAACTCATAATGTTATTATTAGGTTGCAATATGTATTTTAATATGTTATTAAATTAGATATTACTGCATGTTGCAAGTTTTTTTCATTATTCACTGCTATACATCTTGGCGTAATACATTTTTTATATTTTTATGGGTATTTTTTTTATATGCTGCAATATGTATTTTTTATCAGTTATTGTGAGATTTTTCTGTGAAAGTTGAAAAATAAAAAATCAAGCAACTGAATAATATCTTGCCTTCTCATATAAAAAGCTTAAGTAGCAAGTAATAGAAGCATGTACCTATGGCGTCATATTCTCCTTATTCGCACACCGTATTGCTCGCCGTCCCTCCTCTAGCCGCACGCCGGCCACCACATCAATGCGGACTCGCTGCTCCGATGGCTAGGGTTGGGGCTTCGGGCTAGTTTAGAGTCTGGGTACTGCGATGGGGACCTCCATGAGACATGCGGCGCAGAGGAAGGAAGCCAGGGAGGGGAACAGAAGAGGGGATGAGGATAGGTCGAGCCGTCGAGGAATTTGCAGTGGCGCACGAGCGCCGATGGTGAGAAGGAGCGGGAGGGCTCGGTGCCGTGGCGTGGGCAGCGGACAGCATGGCGGGGGCTCCCAAAAAAAAAATTGGTCTTCTTGGTTTTGATTCGAAGGAAACGTGAGGGGCTTGATGAAAAAAAACAAACGGATTTACTATTCACCCAGGGGCATCCTGGACTGCGGGTTGGTTCTGACATAGTTCAAGGGGCTTTTTGCAAAATTCCACGCTGACGTGTCTCCTGAAGACCGGCTTGGATTGAAAAAAACGGACGGCCACAATTTAAGGATGACAGGGGCGCGCCTGTGGAGGCATTTGTGGCCATGGATATAGTAGTTCGATAGGGCCCTTCGCGCAGCTGTTTTAGAAACACTGGACAAGTTGACATAAGACTGATGACTGGAGTCTCCATGTGTTTGAAAAAGGTAGAGCTCAACGTTACTCCCTTTGCCATTGTACGGCTGTACGTAATCCTGGTTGGGGCAAGTGGAAAAGTAGAATTATCCACATGCCGTGCCGTGGCGCGGGCCGGCGCAGCTAAGAAAATAAAACAATGTGCAACTTCAGGTCGTGGCAGTATACAAGGTAAAAAGTTGCGATCCATCGGTTTCGTGCTCTGCATCTGCAGACCAGCTGCATCCCTGCATGAAGGGCATGCCAGAATTGACCCTGATCACTCCCGACCGATGTGCCTCCGCCATTGCCGTACGTTCCATGGCGCGGCGCGGCGCAGCTAAGAAAACAAAACAACGTGCAGCTTCAGTTCGTGGCACTATATAAGGTAAAGGTTGCAATCCAACGGTTTTGTGTTCTGCATGAGCAGAGGGCAGCTGCATCCCTGCATCAAGAGCACACTGATATCTATCTATTATATATATATATTTGACGTCGAAAAGGAGCCACCACCACGTTCGCTCTAAAATGTTAGAAATTTTCACGTTAATCCGAGAAAATAAGAAGAGAAAATTACCCACCACTAACATTATGAAACAATTAGTCAGAAAACCCCCTAAAAATATTTATAAAATAGCTAAATTAGGAATATAAAAATAGCCAAAAATGCCCCTCATACCTATTTCTAAATTACCCACCATGCCATTATAAGTAAAAAAAAAGCCAAATTCGGAATAATAAAAAATAATCAAAAATACCCTTCACATCTATTTCTAAATTACCCTCCTTGTCATTGCAAGTCCGAAAAAATAAATTTACAAATCATACCATTATGAGCCCAAATTAGCTAAATTTTAGAATAATAAAAATATGCAATAAACACTTAATTCACCGTGGTATGTCTAGCTAGCATTGCATATTATTTTATTTTTAGCATGACACATTTCCTTCGAAAGATTTTTTTGTAGCAGGACACATTCTTTCTTCTACCATGACATATGTTGTTTAGCCATGCCACGTTTGAACTAACCTCACTTTTAAAATAGAATCAAATACATTGTTAGATAAGACACTATCCAAGATAAATGACGACTCATCTCACACTCAAACTAAGAGACGGTGAGAAATTCTCAATCTATTTTCTACTATTTTATAAATATAGAGTATAAAATAAGTAATAATAATAATCTATGTTAAACTTCTACAAAAATATAGAATTATTTTAAATAGTATAGTAAATTAGCCGCGCAAATGCGTCGGCAGCCATACTAGTTATCTTAGTATTTGGGGAGAAAAAGAAACCACCACATTCGCTCTCAAGGCCACGAAATTTTCCACGTTAATCAAAAAAAAGAAAAGCTATGAGTCGTTGGATTTTATGAACATCTAACAGTCTAGATTAAAAACATGCTCATAACAAAATAATTCAGAATAGAAAAAGAAAAGATCCAACCGTTCCATGTTATGATAATCTAATGGTCAAGATTAGAGAGAGAGAGAGAGAGAGAGAGAGAGAGAGAGAGAGAGAGAGAGAGAGAGAGAGAGAGAGGGAGAGAGAGAGAGAGAGAGTCTCCATATCAAATACTGGATTGAGAATAAGATGGAAAAAGGAGTCCGGGATTTCGTATGAAACAAGGTAAAGAAATTGGAAATTGTCTCACGCTCCACCTGATATATGTAAAGTATTTATCACGCTCGACCACTAACGAGAGAGGGATTCCATATCAAAGTGATGGATGTTTTCTATATTATATTATATGTATAAAGTATCATGCACATAATAATATAGCCAGATATGGAGGAAACACACACCCATCTGGACGGGCGAAGCTGGCGGCAGCGGCAGCTCGAGTGCTAAAAAGTACTAGTAAAAATGTACGTGCGTCACGCACGTGTCCGACCAAATAACATCACTTGGCAGGACTTTGTCATAAATAAAAATATACTTTATCATAAATAAAAATAGATATATTGTATAGACTGGAAACATACATAAAGAATATGGTGCAAAAAGATAAACAAAAAAAATCTTGAAACATAGTGTCAGTAGAAAAATAATCACATATTGATTCACCATTCTTAAGTCAACCGATCAATTAAAAAATTGTTCTCCAGGGGAATGCTGTAGAGAAGAGGTGCGGCATTGCAAGCATTGTTGCTTGGGAAATGAAGTAGTATTTATTGACATTTAGTTTGCGTTATTAAAAAAACTACTGGTACACTTCGATGATATGCACATAAAAATATTTTAATCAAGTTTGTGCACTTGCAGACATTATAACAAATTGGACTTAAAAAAAATCTCTTATCAGCTATTATAGAGATGAGCAAGCACCGATCCGATTGGACTCCTTCACATAACTATCAGAAGCTTCCTTGTACAGAAACAAAGAAATAGAAATTCACTACATCTTGGCAGCTAATGTACAAGTAGATAATACCTGAAGGGTATGTCGTGCTCCAGGATAATTTGTCATAAACCATGTAGGCAAGGTCGAAAATTAAAAAGGAAGAATTGATCTGATTGGATTCTGTAATATATGGCCTCGTTCTTTGGCCCTTGAACCAGAATTTGTATTCCCAACACAGCTCGTGCTGTGTTGGAAGAAATCAAACAAAAGAAGATCAATTTCAAAACAGACATACATCATAGACCGTGATTTCTAGGGGGGGGGGGGGGGGGGGGGGGGGGGCAATAGCCTAATTGTTAACAGCTCCAAATAAAGAAAATCAATTGGAAACATGACCCCACAAGCAGCACCATACCTCAATATGCAGAAGAGCTGTCAACATATTGTTTTGCCCAAATAAAGAAGAAAAACCTAATGAATTATCAGTTTGTTTCTATCATGACAAAACGAGGAACAATCAAAAATGGGGATTCTCCATATTAGAAAGGATGAGAAGGAGCTCACCTAAATCAACCAGATCAGACAGGCACCGGATCAGGCGAGCCTGGTTGTGGCCGCTCGAATGAGACCGCTGCCTCGGCCTCCTGCACCTCGCGGATCTTCTGCATCTGAAGCATCCTTCGGCCACTTTGCAGCTCGGCAAATCATGCACCCTAGCTCGGGCTCGCCGTCACTTGACGCCATGCACCATGCTCGGCCTACCTCTCCGGTAGTGCAAGAGATCGGCAGCTCCTTCAGTCAGTTGAGGTGTGCAGGAGATGATGCGGCGCCGGTGCGAAGAGGCAGTGATCTACAGCGATTGCTTTGAAAGACAATCAGGAAAATCTGGAAAGGCAAAAATCAAGAACTGATCAAGAAAAATAGAAGGGAACCAATGACCCAGGAACCAAAAAATCTTGCACAAAAGGAACAAAACGGGAGGAATCTGCTTTCAACCAATAAATAGGTTTGCTCAAATGCAAAACACAATTTTTAGAGCAGTCCAATCTGCTCCATTGTTCGTTTCTTGATTTGACGCAAAGATTTTTTCGTGAGTACATATGAGCCAAATATAAAATTCCCTAAACACACAGACACACACACACATAGACACACACACACACACACACACACACATATATATATATATATATATATATATATATATATATATATATAGGAAGCCTCTTTCCTACTCCCGGGTGTAGTTACTCCCATATTTGTATCTCACAATCTAGAAGGTATTTGTTCATACTTGAGGTTTCTAAAAAGAGTATGTACACATACTTGATTTTTAAAAGTGGTATCTAGACATACTCTTTTTTTTATATGAGTATACATCAAGTATATGAACATACTCCTTTCTCTAGACAGGAAATGCAATATATAACAAGGTGCAAAAAAATATGAGTTCCACTCAAAATTTTTCATAGTTATCACTTTGAAAAATCTTATTTTGGGTATGTGTACATACTCAAAATGATAAATAGGTATGTACACATACCCATGGTGGTTTTTTGAATGTGGGAGTAACTACACCCGGGAGTAGAATGGATTTTCCCTATATATATATATATATATAGGGTGAGTATATTCTATAGCCGGCTATAGAATAGCTTATTCTATAGCCACTTCTGTTTGATAGTGAATTTGTCAAAAATTTACAACATTTTGAATGAAATTTACTACAACAGGTTGTAGGACACGTGTTGCATGCAAAATTACGAGAAAAGTTGAGTAAAACACATCACAAAATTATCGTAAATCACTATAGTTAAATATCGTAAATTACGATAACACGTTTTACGATAATTTTATCATGGATTTACGATAAATTTTAAAAAAATTATGACATTAGCATTCACACACGTTTTGAAAGAAGAACCATGGTAAATCACGTAACAAAATTATCGTAAATCACTATAGTCAAGTGTCGTAAATTACGATACAGAAGTGGCTACAGAATAAGTTATTCTATAGCCAGCTATAGAATAATAGGTATATATATATATATATATATATATATATATATATATATATATATATATATATATATATATATATATATATATATATATATATGGAAAATCCATTCTACTCCCGGGTGTAGTTACTCCCACATTCAAAAAACCACCATGGGTATGTGTACATACCTATTTATCATTTTGAGTATGTACACATACCCAAAATAAGATTTTTCAAAGTGATAACTATGAAAATTTTTGAGTGGAACTCATATTTTTTTGCACCTTGTTATATATTGCATTTCCTGTCTAGAGAAAGGAGTATGTTCATATACTTGATGTATACTCATATAAAAAAAAGAGTATGTCTAGATACCATTTTTAAAAATCAAGTATGTGTACATCCTTTTTTTAGAAACCTCAAGTATGAACAAATACCTTCTAGATTGTGAGATACAAATGTGGGAGTAACTACACCCGGGAGTAAGAAAGAGGCTTCCTAATATAACTCCCTGGGTGTGAAATAATATTTCACTCCCTAGCCACTCTAACCCAGTCAGACCGAACCACATGGCACCCGATTCAACCCAGCCAAATTATTAAACCAACTCTCGTCCCACAACATTTAATATTCCCAGCAATAATGACCATAATTATGGAGATTTATTTGAAAGGTAAAGGCTGTCGTGTGTGGAGGTTAATTTCCTTTGATCACGTTGCCAGATTCCTCATTTATTTTTCCCAGACGCTATCTCTCTCTCTCTCTCTCTCCCTCTCTCTGCTAAACCATATATAAAGCTGATGACGTTCCAACGATTGACCATGTGATCCGGATGCAAGACCATAGACGACACACTTCAGCTAGGTACGAAATTCTGCCATCATCTTTTTCCTCCATAAAAAACCATGCTGATTTTTCCCAATATGTTTCTGATGGTTTTGTAGATTTTGTGCGTGGCAGCGTGGAGGAGAACGAGGAGTCTATGATGGCCGAGTGATAGATCAGAAACAACACCAAAGAATTTGCAGAAAGCTGCCTAATTGATGAACCACACCTCGTCAATAATGGGGCTGACGTTGCCCAGCCTGCCACAACTAGGCACCAGGCTCCTCCCAGTAGGCAATTTTCCAGCATCGCCATCACAACAGTCTCATTTTCCCAATGTATTTTTCTGATGGTCCTTTGCTTTTGTACGCAGGAGGCGTGGAGGGGGACGATGACCACTGCAATGGAGTTTTGCAACACACGACAAGCCAATGCGGGTGCTCAAGTGGCGTGGTGCATCGTCTGAGGCGTGCTGGCATTTGGCATTGGCTCCAGCGGTCTTCAGCTGCACCGGCTGCCGTAGAGCTACCTGATGCATGATTTGCATCCGTGTGTTTCAGGGGTGGATATAGCAAGCCCGTGATTCAAGTCGCAAATGTAGTACTCATCAGTGTTTAGGATCATAGTCCGGTACTTCGTTGTGAATAATAGTTAATTAGCACACGGTTTTTATGATTGAAATTTATATACTGAACATGTGTTCACTACTCAGGAAATCACTGTATTTGTTTTAGCCGTAAAAACCTTCCCAAGCTTTCGTAAATTTGAGTACCTTTTACACTCTCGTGCATTTGCATATAGAATCGTGATTGTAAAACTTTTATGCACGTTGACTGATTTTTCAGGTCTAAGGATTTTGACAATGACACTAACAATATTTTGCGGTTCCACAGAAAGCTTTTACGGTCAACATGTGACTCAGACTAACAAAATTTTGTGGTTACACAAAAATGTGACTCAGAGTTTTAATCATAAAATAGTCTTTCCAGTCACAATCGAATGACTGATTTTGTTATTTTTAACTTTTTGCATTCTAGAAGGATTCACATCATCATGGTTGAGGTGTCAACGAATGTTACGTTTCTAGGGATCAGAATATAAAATCTTTCATGAGAAGTATAACAACTAAAAGTTCATATGCTGCGAGGTCACTCCTTTTAGATCAGTTTTAAGCATGCCACATATTTTTAGTTAGTTTCAAAATATGTGCCCCTTGTTACAAATCCAACCATGCACGTCTTCATTGGTTATGTAAAAGCAGCATCATACCATGCTATTTCTAGCCCTATCAAAACAATTAGTTGGCCTAAAATAGTTGTTAAAAATTTGAGGTGTCTATCAGGTGGTCAAAATATTGGTTATCTCTCGGTCATTTCTTAACCATAAATACATATTCAATTAATTGCCTTTTACACTTACGCACTTGTATGTTCACTTGTAACAATAAAATATTTACAAACATGTATTTGTGCTCTGGGGTGCCACCATTTGTAAAAACATGTATTTGTTTTTTTTTGCGATGAAAAACATGTATTTGTTACTGAGATTGCACAATGTAAAAAATGATTTCTTTGTTTTGCTTGTGAGGTTTTTTATACTCACAAAACATTCTTTTCAAATGAGGTAACTTGAACATTCATTATTTGTAACAGAGCATTTTGCGGATGGAAAATTGCAACAGTATAAAAACGCAATCCACATGAAGTAGCAAAGTTTACCATTTCTTTTCTAATGCACACGTGTCAAAATAGAGTGTGTCAGTGAATTCTATTCTCTAGCAGTATTAAATCTTATAATGCAATAGCAAATAGGCTGAATGTTCCATGTGGAACCTTTTGGCAAATTTCAAGATTGTTTGCAAAAATTGTGGGATAGTGTTTACTATGGTGAAGTGTGAGATTTTATTGTCATGACAGAACTTTATGATTGTGCACGTGCGGTGCATATGTTTGTACAGAATTTATGATCTCTCATTTCAAATGGCAATTTTTTTTAATTTCCTAGTGACAGAATTCATAGATGTAACACACACCTTTGTCATTTGCTCTTGTTTTCTCTATCACAAAATCTACTGATTTTGCAATTATGTAGTCAATAATTTATGACTTCAGGGTCAAGCATTATGATCTCAAGAAAAACAAATGCCACCTATGGTCATAAAAACATATCAGGGCCTTCTTGTATGGTCCTAAAAACTTTAGACTATATTAGTCTCAGCTATTTACTTGCAATCCTATTGATTCAAAGTCTAAATCCCAAAAAATGCATCTTGTTTATGTGTTCAGCCAATTGTGTTTTAATTTTTTGCGGCTGCCAATTCTGCGATTTCAGCAGCCTGGTTCACGTCTAGTCCAAGCAACAATCCTTTTCCATAATCACGTTTCATTTATTTGGGAGTCTTGAGCTGTTATGATTTAATTAACATTTTATTGCCTGATTGACTGCTATACGGCAAAGGAAAGGAATCTTCCTGTTTTGCACACACATACGCGCGTGCATTCAAATGGAATTAAGGGCAGCGCTAATTAATACGGTATGATGGTTGCGTTGATGAGTGCATGCTGGTGCCTTCTTGTGGTGTGGTGCGACACAGGAACCACTTAGGTGGGCTGGGGTGTGATATATTATATCACACCCAGGGTGAATTAGCGCTGCCATATATATATATATATATATATATATATATATATATATATATATATATATATATATATATATATATATATATATATATATATATATATATATATATATATATATATATATCCTTTGGACACACATCCACACTAACCTTTCTGCAGGTTGACAATCAATTCAATCCTCTGAGTAAAATCAAGAAAAACCAACAAGAATTTCATACATGATAATACCCAAAGCTCAGTGTCTAACTTATTATACTAAAAAGAATGAAGAAAATTATAGTGAACATTTCAACACGAAAATACACCTACTATTCATTTATATTGAACAACCAAATCGTTCCAGGTTCTCATAAATACAAAATGTAACTAAGAAGGAAAAAAGGGAGGTGTTACGATAATATCCAGATTAGAATGCAAACCTCATATTCAATAGAAAAGTTTTCACGCAATTGCTAACTATTAACAGACAGCCTAAAGAAAAAAATATAGTCCACAAATAGAAAACTTAAATTACTCGGCAGTGGACAGAAAATGAAGTGATGTGCACTCAGAGAGCACAAAAGCAATATATCCTCACCAAGCCTGCTTCTTTAGTGTTGTTGCGTATTGTTTCTTGAAGAAAACCAAAGGCTGGAATCATGCTTTCTGCAGCAGATGTGTGACAAAATTCAGAACCAAGAGTTTAGCAGCTGACCCTTGAAGAAAACCAAGCTGACTATAATAATGACCAACAAATACAAGACCAGATCAGTTCATGATAAATGCAGTGAAACAAAAGCATGTTAGTTTTTTCCATTGACCATAAACACCAGGAGATATATTTCAAATAAAGCAAATAATCTTTAGGAAGATGGTACGTTACCTGTTTTAGTACAAATCGAGTATCAAATGACAGTGATATATTGTTGAGGCAAAGGTGAAAATCATGATATATAATATCATAAAGAAGAATATTATATTATGATATCAAATGTTACAGATGTATTGTATATGCTTGCACAAATGAAACAGAGTAATTCATTCATTATCAGTACCTCACGTCACAACCACTAATACATCAATCCTTTGCAATCGGTTGCCTTTGTCTTTTTTTTTTTGCTCTAATACTAACCGGTAACCACATATTGTAAAGAAATTGTCGGGGACAAAATAGAAGGCATAGCAGCATGCAATCGATTTCTCCTCTCCTTTCACTTTCTCTTCTTTTCTATGAATAATAGGGCACGGCAAATCATGCATGTCGAATTAGAGTTAAGATCACCTGAGAGTTGAAACTGACGAAGATATCCTCAATCTGATCTATCAAAGAACTGGTCCAGTTGATGCTCTGGTGGATTCATTGAACTTGGCAATCCTAAATTTGATTAACCATCGCGCAGTTTTAAATTGCACGAAAGGAAGCCGTCCCCAACTCAAGGTGATCTGAATCATGGCGACACGGAGCTTTGCGTGAGTAAATCGCAAATCGAGATCGACAAATCGAGATCAAGTAGAGGAAGTAGGGGACAAGGGCTCACCTGCCATCGTAGCGGTTGTTGGTGTCGACGCCGATGAGGAGGGAGATGGATCGAGCACGCCGATGAGCGACGATCAACCTATGTTGGAATATGATCCGAATTATTAGGCCTCGCTAGGGACGTCTAGGAGGTGTGAAAGGTGGAGTCCTCCCACGTTACGGGTTGTATTAGTTTTCACATATACATACATCTTGTATGTTGCACGGGAAGAGTTGACGACTCATTGTTATTCCCCTGCATTTGTAAACTCTCTTCTATAGTGAAGATCGCCGGTCGGCGCCCGTGGTTTTTTCCCGCAAAGGTTTTTCACGTAAAAATCTGTGTCTCGTTTCAATCTTGTTTACGCATTATTTGTTAACAAGTGGTATCATGAGCCAGACATGAGATTGATTAAAAAAATTAGGGTTGCGTCCCGTTCTGCCGCCGCCGCCGATCTGATCTGCTTGGCGATTTTCGTCGCTCGTCGTCTGACGCCGCTTCTGCGCAGCGATTATCCAGGCGCGCTTCTGCGCAGCGATTATCCAGGCGCGGTCTTCCTCGCCTGTTTCCCCGTGCGTGGCACGGTTGAAGGACGGGATCCAGTCTCGTCTCACGCGAAGCGCGTTGCTCCCCGCCAGTCGTCGACTCGGCGTTTTTTGTCGCGCACGAGTCCAAAGCGGAGTCGACGGCAACCGATCCCGTGTTGGAGTCGTGTTCGTCCGTCTACAAAGCTGCAGCACGGCCACGCTGCAGATCAGTACGAGCTGTTTCTGTTGCTGCATCAAGTCCCGAGGCAGGTCTGTGTTCCCACGCGAGTTCGTGCTGCCTGAAGGAATCGGGGATTCTTTGCTACACGCACCCGACGAAGCTTCTACCAGGAGATAGGTATCTGGTTTCTTTGCTTAGGGTACACGAGGTTGTACCAGGGAGTCTGCAGATTATTGCTACGTCCACACAGGGTTGTATCAGAGGCACTGCAGATTATTATTGCTTATTATTCTTCGACATGTCTTCTCTCAAATATGATCTTCCGCTGCTAGACCGTGATACACGGTTTTCTTTATGGCAAGTCAAGATAAGGGCAATATTAGCGCACACTGATCTAGATGATGCGTTTGATGGTTTCGACAAGAAGAAGACGGAGTCTTGGTCCAGTGATGAAAAGCGAAAGGATCGTAAGGCTCTATCACAAATTCATCTTTATTTATCTAATAATATTTTGCAAGAGGTTTTGGAGGAGAAAACCGCTGCAGCTTTATGGCTCAAGTTGGAGTCGATCTGCATGTCAAAGGATCTCACCAGCAAGATACATTTGAAGATGAAATTGTTCACTCACAAGCTGCAAGAGGGTGGTTCTCTGTCCTCTCATTTGTCGGTCTTCAAGGAGATCGTTTCGGACCTAGCGTCCATGGAGGTAAAATATGATGATGAGGATTTAGCTCTTATGCTCTTGTGTTCATTGCCCCAGTCTTATTTCAATTTTAGAGACACTATTTTATATAGTCATGATACTCTAACTGTCATTGAGGTTTATGATGCTTTGCATGCTAAGGAGAAGATGAAACAAATAGTGTCTGCTGAAGCTGCCAGTTCTGATGGAGAAGGTTTGGCTGTCCGTGGTAGGACAGAGAAGAAATCAACACATGACTCTAGAAGCAAGAGTTCGAGTGGTTACAAAGGCCGCTCAAAGTCCAGAGGCAAAGGAAAGTTCTGTAGGTATTGCAAAGGTGATACTCATTACATTTCAGAATGTTATAAGTTGCAGAATAAAGAAAAGAGAAATAAGGGGAAAGGTAATTCTGATAATGGTAAAGCCTCTGTTACTTCTGCTGATAGTAATTCTGATAATGGTGATGTTCTCGTTGCTGTATGTGCTAAAATTAATGATGAATGGGTTCTTGATTCTGCCTGCTCTTTTCATATTTGCATTGATAGAGATTGGTTCTCCACTTATGAATCTGTCCAAAGTGGTGGTTCTGTTTTGATGGGTGATAACACACCTCGCAAGGTTGTAGGCATGGGATCTGTTCAGATTAAGATGGCTGATGGTATTGTCAGGACATTGACAGATGTGAGGCATGTTTCAACTATGACGAGAAATCTCATTTCTTTAAGTACTCTTGATCGTAAAGGGTATAAGTACTCTGCTGAAAGTGGAGTTATGAAGGTATCTAGAGGCTCTCTTGTTGTCATGAAAGGTGACTTATTATCTGCCAATTTATATCTTCTTCAAGGCACTACAGTTATTGGTAATGTTGCTGTTTGTTCCAAGTCATTATCTAATTCTGATGCTACTAATCTTTGGCATATGCGTCTTGGGCATATGAGTGAACTTGGTTTGGCAGTTTTGAGCAAGAGAGGACTTCTGGATGGTCATAGCATCAGTAAGCTGGATTTCTATGAGCATTGTGTGTTTGGCAAACACAAGAGGGTGAAGTTTAACACTTCGGTTCATACAACTGAAGGCATTCTTGATTATGTGCATGCTGATTTATGGGGGCCAGCTCGCAAGACTTCTATTGATGGTCGTCGTTATATGTTGACTATCATTGATGATTATTCAAGGAAGGTTTGGCCTTATTTCTTAAAGCATAAATCAGATGCATTGTCAGCATTTAAGGAGTGGAAGACTATGGTTGAAAATCAAACCGAGAGAAAGGTGAAGGTACTTCGTACTGATAATGGGATGAAATTCTGTTCTAATGCTTTTAATTCTTATTGCAAGTCTCAAGGCATTGTGAGACACCGTACCGTTACTTATACTTCTCAACAGAATGGTGTGGCTAAGCGTATGAACAGGACTATCATCTCGAAGGCCCGTTGCATGTTGTCCAATGCAGGTTTGGGTAAACATTTTTGGGCTGAAGCTGCTTCCACTGCTTGCTATTTGATTAATCGTTCACCATCTATTGCAATTGATAAGAAAACTCCAATTGAGGTATGGTCTGGTTCTCCAGTTAATTATTCTGGTTTGAGAGTTTTCGGTTGCCCAGCTCATCCTCATGTTGATAATGGTAAATTGGAGCCTAGAGCTATTAAGTGCATCTTTCTTGGTTATGGTTCTGGTGTTAAAGGTTATAGATTGTGGGATCTTGAATTTAAAAAAGTTATTATTTGCAGAAATGTTGTCTTTAATGAATCTGCTATGTCTACTAATGTTCCTGTTCAGAGTTCGCAGACCTCTAGTGTTCAGGTGGAGCATTTTATTGATTCAGATCATACACCAGATACTGCTATGCCAAATGCACCTATTGATGATGATGATTCATCTATTGTCCCACATTCTTCTCCCGTTGTGCAGTCTTCACAACGTTCTATTGCCGGTGACTGGTCTAGGAGGCCTCATGTTCGACCCAAGAGGTTAATTGAGGAGTGTAATATTGTTGCTTATGCTTTGAGGTGTGCAGAAGATGTTGAAGGTAGTGCTGAACCTTCTAATTATGCTGAGGCTATTACTTCTACTGATTGCAACAATTGGGTTACCGCTATGCAAGATGAGATGGAGTCACTTGATAAGAATGGTACTTGGGATTTAGTACCGTTGCCTAAAGAGAAGAAGCCCGTTCGTTGCAAGTGGATTTTCAAAAGGAAGGAAGCAATTTCTCCTAATGAAACTGCAATGTATAAAGCAAGGTTGGTGGCTAAGGGTTATAGCCAAATTCCAGGTATTGATTATAATGATGTCGTTTCTCCAGTTGTGAAACATAGCTCTATTCGCACTTTACTCAGTATTGTTGCTATGCATGATTATGAGCTTGAGCAATTAGATGTCAAAACTGCATTCTTACATGGAGAATTAGATAAGGACATTTATATGGATCAACCTGAAGGTTTTGTTGTTCCTGGAAAAGAAAACCTTGTTTGCAAGTTAAGGAAATCTCTTTATGGCTTGAAACAATCTCCTAGACAGTGGTATAAGAGATTTGACTCATTTATGCTCTCTCATGGTTTTAAGCATTTTGATTATGATAGCTGTGTTTATTTGAAGACCATTAATGGTTCAGCTATTTATTTGCTTCTCTATGTCGATGATATGTTAATGGCTGCAAAAGATATGTCAGAAATAGCCAAATTGAAATCTCAGTTGAATGGTGAATTTGAGATGAAGGATTTGGGTGCAGCAAAGAAAATTCTTGGCATGGAGATTATCAGAGAGAGGAGTTCTGGCAAGTTATATCTTAGTCAGAAAGGCTATATTGAAAAGGTACTTCGTCGTTTCAATATGCATGATGCTAAACCAGTGAGTACTCCATTAGCTCCACATTTTAGACTATCTTTAGCTTTATGTCCTGACTCAGATTATAATATTGAGTACATGTCTAGAGTTCCTTATACCAGCGCAGTTGGTTATCTTATGTATGCTATGGTTTGCTCTCGTCCGGATTTATCATATGCATTGAGTGTTGTTAGTAGATACATGGCTAATCCTGGCAGAGAGCATTGGAAAGCAGTTCAATGAATTTTGAGATATATGCGCGGTACTTCTAGTGCTTGTTTGCAATTTGGGAAATCTGGAGATGGACTTGTTGGTTATGTTGATTCTGACTTTGCTGGTGATTTAGACAAGAGGAGGTCTCTCACAGGTTATGTTTTCACCATTGGTGGTTGTGCTGTTAGTTGGAGAGCATGTTTGCAGTCTACTGTTGCTCTATTAACTACTCAAGCTGAATATATGGCTATTTCTGAAGCTGGAAAAGAAGCTCTCTGGTTGAGAGATTTGTATGCTAAGCTTTGTGGAGATGATTCTTGCACTACTATATTCTGTGATAGCCAAAGTGCTATTTACCTTACTAAAGATCAGATGTTCTTTGATAAATCAAAACATATTGAGGTGAGGTATCATTTTATTCGAGAAGTGATTGCTCGAGGTGATATTAAAGTGTGCAAGATTAGCACTCATAATAATCCTGCTGATATGATGACAAAGCCAGTTCCCACTACTAAGTTTGAGTTATGCTTAAGCTTGGTTGGTGTTAAAGTTTAAGTCATAGTGACTTGTTGGCGCTTGGTGTTATTTATTATTGAAGTGAGTTGATTGATGATATTTCATTCGCTGCAAGATGGAATTCGTCTCAAGGTGGAGTTTGTTGGAATATGATCCGAATTATTGGGCCTCGCTAGGGACGCCTAGGAGGTGTGAGAGGTGGAGTCCTCCCACGTTATGGGTTGTATTAGTTTCCACATATATATATACATCTTGTATGTTGCACGGGAAGAGTTGACGACTCATTGTTATTCCCCTGCATTTGTAAACTCTCCTCTATAGTGAAGATCGCCGGTCGGCGCCCGTGGTTTTTTCCCGCAAGGGTTTTCCACGTACAAATCTGTGTCTCGTTTCGATCTTGTTTATGCATTATTTGTTAACAACCTAGACCCGTGCCTCCTTTGATAAACTCGCCAATTGTTTGCCGCCTCCTCTACAGGGCTCGCGACGATCAATTATCAGAACCTGCGACGATACAGGATCCGCGGCAAACAAGAGATGAAAAAGAAGGAACACCAGCGATCAAATATTGTTCTAAATCAACCACGGCACGACATTCAAAAGACAACAGGATTTTGGGAAGAACTCTAGGAAGGGGGTGACATTCTTTTGGAAAGTAAACGTATTGTAGCGCGTCCGGCAATTTAAATTTTGGAACGATTGTTTTGGAAAGTACCATAGGAAATCCGGAAATTGTTTTGGAAAGCGCACGCTCCTGGTTTGGAAGGATTGGCAGAGCGAATCCGAGTTGAGGAATTAAATGGCGTGGGTTTTGCGGGAAGGTAGAAATGTTCCAAGGTGAAAAAAGTTTGCCAAATGTAAGATTTTTGCACTGCAAAAGTGCAAACAATTGGCTGAGCGTCACACAATTTGGACATGGCCCACCAATTACCTTAAATCAACGGTGGGATGGTTTACATCAACGGTTGATCTACAGGTGGGTCGAGTATGGCAGGGTAGAAAATATTTTCAAGGCAACTGGTTCTTTATGGGTTTAGACTACGAATGTTGCGATCATGCGAGGCTGCCATCATTCAATGCAGAGAAGCGTAACCATTGGCTCATTGGAGTTAATTAGTCATATTTAGTGCTAATCCGATTGGAGTTCGTCGGCGTTGACAGAACGAGGTAGTAGCCGTCAAAAGTAGAAAAACACATGCCAGTCAAAGAACGTCCCTGCTGAAGCTGGTGATCCGTTTAGATGTTGAGAAGATCATAGATAAGACTAGGAGACCGGAGATAGTTCTGTGTCAGGAACCCAAGATGACACCATCTGACCGACCTCGATGCTTGATGTGAGAAGATGCAGGCAACAACAGAGAAATCCTCCGGCCAACATCAATAATCAGCATCATGACAGATGGATCAGTTGCATACGGATGTGGCAACAATGCAGCTTAGCATAGCGCAGGCTTTTGAATGTGCAGGACCAAGCGAATTGGGCATCAATGGGCAGGCATAACAGGGTTCACGCACTGCAGCTCATACCGGCTCTCAATGGAGGCTTCAGTGTTGATCAATTACATACCAGCCAAGGAGTCAAGAATAACTTGCACAACCGGTTCTTCATTTTTTCTTTATTGGAGCTTTACTCAAGGAAATAAAAGATGAATAGCAGAAGTTAGATCGTTTGCTTTGGATTGATTTCGAAACACAGAAACGGATGCCTAAAGAACAACATCGTGCCTTTGTTGAGCTACATGCACACCTTGCTTATAGACAGGTCGCCTAACTTTTTTATTTTTTGCGAAGACAGGTCCTAACTAGCTCTTACAGATAACTTTGCACATCAAAAAGCTTAAGAAGTATTATGCTTATAATCTAAATTAGTCAGTATCACTTTCATTTAAATAATTGAGTATAAAAGTCTAGCTAATTTGTTGGTTCTCAAGCTCTATTGGTTTATTTTCATACCCTATCTGTAGGTAATTTCAGAAAGTTTTATGTTTGTTCTAGAACAAACAGTGTACATTTTTGTTGCCACTTTTCTTCAGCATAAATTCAATTTCTTAAGAACACCATTACTTTAGTATGCCGTATCAAACTAACTTCATTATATATCGCTAAACCATATCAACCGGATAATAAAGAAAAGAAAAGAAAAAATATTGCGAACACCCCAACCGGTATAATATATGCTATATGTGTGGATCGAGCACCCCATGTACCTATGATGTCGATATCAAGGCGTATAGAATGAATGATGTTGTGTACTGGCCAAAGTCTATCACACTGAAATGAAAAACAATATGGGTTCTAGCCGCGCAGAATTGCGCGGGCCATCTTGCTAGTTGACTCTGATGTCCCAAGCCGTGTGCCTCTGCCATTGCCTTACGTTCCATGTCCTTGCGCCACCGTCTTCAGATTCTCTCACAGTGTACAAAGTCGTGTAGTAGAGACCAGTATATAGAACATATATATACGGAGCACTACTCGTGCACTGCCATCGCCTTTAATCGAAAGCAGTGAACGTAAGCAATGGCGCTCCAACGCCGTTCACCTCTTGTAGCCACCACCTCACTCTCGTGCAGCTTCCTCTTTCTCCTCCTCTGCTCCGTCGTTGACCCAACCACCGCCGGCAAGACCGGGCAGCTCACCGTCTTCTAGGGCCGGAACAAGACCGAGGGCTCGCTGAGGGAGGCCTGCGACACCGGCCTCTACACCACCGTCATTATCTCCTTCTTCAGCGTCTTCGGCCACCTCAAGTACAACCTCGACATCTCCGGCCACGACGCCGCCGCCGTCGGCGCCAACGTCAAGCACTGCCAGTCTATGCACATCCTCGTGCTCCTCTCCATCGGCGGCGACGGCTGCCAGTACTCTCTCCCCACCACCAAGTCAGCACGCGACGTCGCCGACCACCTGTGGGACGCCTACCTCGGCGGCGGCCGCCGCGGCGTGTTCCGGCCGTTCGGCAACGCCGTGCTCGACGGCATCGACTTCTATGAAACTGTTGTAAATCAAAATGAGTCATCGATGAAACTGTTGTTTATTTATTCCCTTTTTTGGTCATCAGCTGCAGTCATATATATACTGCTTGATCATATAAAAATTGCTACTTGAAGAAGACAGCCAAGCAGCTAATTTAAGGCAGGGCTACTTAAGGCGTGACGTCGAGGGCGCAGTTCTCCGGCACGAAGAATATAGTGTCCTCAATCAAGTCGTAGGTAAAGCGCATGTTCATCTGCTGCAAGGCGCCGATGACAGTCATGGATCCGGGCACAACGGCCAGGCAGGTGACCTCCGACGACGACGTGCCCACGAACATCTGCTGCGGACCGAGCTCCAGATCAACACCCCCATCGAAGTGAAGCGTCACCGAGGGCATGTCCGGCTGCACGGCGTGCGTCGACCCATTGACACAGAGGTGGTAGCCGGAGCGGCTCACGACGCGTCGGAGCCCGGCCGCCCTGATCAGGTGATCCTCGAGGGCATGCTCCAGGGCGTCGTACGCTGCCCGCACCATGATCATCGTGCTCACGCCAGGGTTGATCACGATCCCACCGGCGCCTCCAGTAGTACGCTGCTGGAACGTGTCCCTGGTGATGCCGGGCAGCCGTGCTCCGGCCACGCTGACGCCGACCAGATTGAGGAAGTAGGAGGAATTGGTGTTGTTCCCCGGGGACTGGGATGATAGAACTAATTAGCCTTAGATCAATACAATGCTTAGGCTAAACAGGATCATCTAGTCAAGATAACAGATCACATCTAGTAAACTAATCTAATGCGGAATTAGGGGTTTGGTTAGATCAATTACCAGCAGAAGTGGCGTCCATGACGCTTGCTGGTGCAGAGGTGACGGCGAGAGCCTGAAGACGTTCAGGGATGTAGCGCAGCTTCTCCTTGAGTGTCTTTTGGCGATTCCCTTCGGGGCGGTAGCGGCACTGGCCCCTGGGAAGACGAACTCGGGCTTCCAGATCTTCCTGCGCCGCTGAACGATTGGTGGCGGTGGAATTAGGTCACGGTCAACCTTGGGAGGCGTGTAGGCCTCCTCTTAAATAGATGACGCAGTAGATCCGGGGCCGAGCCCGTATTGGACTTAGTTTCTGCTTTCTAATCATAGCAGATATGGGCCTAGGGTAAAGGCCCAAACCGAGAGGGATTAGGGTAGGCAGGCCTCCCCCTCTCCCTTAGGTCGGTTGTTGACTGAGGTCAACACGAAAACTAACATTCTCCCCCTTGACCGAATGGTCAATAACTTAAACTTAAACTTACTCTTAACTTAATCTTAATCCCTCCTCAGTAAACCAGCGAGCACCAGACCAATATGTCATCAGCGGACCACGTCACACTGGGACAACATTACCCATAGCCTCCACTAGAAAACTTTGTCAGGACTCTTACTCTTATTTGGGGAAGATTAACGGCCCTTATACCAGGACCTTATCAAAGCTATCCACCAGACCTATATAAATGACATGTATTTCAAAAAGGTGTGGTGGTAAACCTTTGGTAAGCGGATCCGCTATATTTAACTCAGTATCAATATGCTCAATCTTAATTATGCGGTCCCGGTTTCTTTCTTTAACGATAAGAAACTTGAGGTCGATGTGCCTAGAAGCACTACTTATCTTTTCATTACCGCTAAAGGAAACTGCGGCTTGATTGTCGCAGTGCATTGTGATAGGTCTCGAGATACTATCAACAATCCTTAATCCCGGAATAAAATTCTTAAGCCACATTGCCTGTCCCGAGGCATGGTAACATGACACGAATTCAGCTTGCATCGTAGATCCAGCTGTTACTGACTGCTTAGCACTCCTTCATGAAATCGCTCCCCCCGCTAGCGTGAAAACATATCCAGGAGTGGATTTCAATTCATCCTTATCACCAGCGAAGTCGGCATCCGTGTAACATTCGACCCGAAGGTCGTTTGTCCTCTTGTATGTGAGCATGTAATCCTTAGTGCCTTGGCAATATCTTAATGCCTTCTTAACAGCCACCCAGTGAGCCAATCCTAGGTTAGACTGATATCGACCAAAAACTCCGGTTGCAAATGCCAAGTCTGGACGCGTACAGACTTGCGCATACATCAAGCTTCCAACAGCCGATGCATAGGGAACATTCTCAATTCTTTTCTTTTCTAAATCATTCTTAGGGCACTGACCTTTATGAAGCTTATCGCCCTTTTGAAATGGGACAGGAGATGTGTTACACTTATCCATCTTATACCTCTTAAGCATTTTCTCAATATATGCTTTCTGAGATAATCCTAGTGTTCCTTTGGCTCTATCTCGGTGTATCTCAATGCCAAGTACATACGAGGCTTCACCTAGATCCTTCATGTCAAAATGAGATGACAAGAAGTTCTTAGTCTCATGTAACATATTCTTATCGTTGCAGGCTAATAGTATGTCATCAATATACAACACTAGGATTATTAACTTTCCACCCTTGGATTTGACATAGCTACAAGGATCCACGTCATTATTCTTAAATCCAAATCTCTTAATTACTTCATCAAACTTAAAGTTCCACATTCTGGCCGCCTGCTTAAGGCCATAAATGGATTTCCTTAATCTGCATCCCATATTCTCTTTACCTTTAATGGTAAAACCTTCCGGCTGAACCATATAAATAGTCTCATCTAAATTTCCATTCTGGAACGCAGTCTTAACATCCATCTGATGCAGCTCCATATCAAAATGAGCTACAATTGCATGATAATTCTAAGAGAGTCTTTGGAAGACACAGGAGAGAAGGTCTCGTTGTAATCGATCCCCTCCTTCTGCGTAAACCCTTTAGCAACGAGCCTAGCTTTGAACCTTTCGACTTTCCCTTTAGAGTCACGTTTGGTCTTGTAGACCCATTTACAGCCCACTGGTTTGACTCCATCAGGAATTTCTACTAAGTCCCATACTTGATTAAAATTCATAGACTTAAGCTCTTCTTCCATGGCTTCAATCCATTTAGTGGAATTCTCACTCTGAACTACCTCCTTAAAGTTGGCAGGGTCGTTCATGTTCCCGACATCGTACAAATACTCACTTAAGTATGTCTTGTAAATGTCAGGAATAGCCGATCTCCTTTCCCTGACAGATCTTCTTAATGGTTCGATTACGGCAGGTTCAGGGGCCGGTTGAGGTTCTACTAATGGCACTTCTTGCGCCTGTACCTCTGCTGCTGGCGCCTCGTGCCCAACGTCTGGCGCCGGGACCACAACTTCTGGCGCCTGCATCTCTGGCGCCTGAACTACTGGCGCCTGAGTGACAGTGGGCGCCACTGTGCTGCTTATCTGAGGAATAACTGGCGGTACGAACTGAAACACAGGTGTTTGATAATCCGGATCAGGAAAATTGACCCGCAGTTCTTCTAAACTTATATCAATCTTCGGGAAATTACCACCAATTTCCGAGTTTTCAAGAAACACGGCCTGTCTGATTTCAACAAACTTAGTGAAGCGACCAGGACAGTAGAAACGGTATCCCTTAGACTTATCAGGGTATCCGATAAAGTGACAACTCACTGTCTTAGAGTCCAATTTCTTATGCTGAGGATCAAATAGCTTAGCCTCAGCGGGACAGCCCCACACTTTTAAATAATTAAGTGACGGTTTCTTCCCATTCCACAGCTCAAAAGGTGTCTTGCGAACTGACTTAGATGAAACCCGATTAAGTATGTGGGCAGCTGTCTTTAATGCCTCTAACCATAGTTCGACAGGTAGACTAGAATGACTGAGCATGCTTCTTACCATGTCCATTAATGTGCGGTTACGCCGCTCAGCCACTCTATTTTGCTGTGGTTCTCCAGGCATGGAGTATTGTGCCTTAATGCTATTTTCTTCTAAATACTTAGCGAATGGTCCCTTAATTTGACCATATTCAGCATGTTTCCCGTAGTATTCTCCACCCCTGTCTGACCGCACAATTTTAATGAAGGTGTTATGCTGTTTCTCAACTTCATGTCTATATATCTTAAATATTTCTAGCGTATCTGAACGCTTTCTTATGGGGTAGATATGTCCATAGCGGGAATAATCATCGGTAAATGTGATGAAAGAATCATAGCCATCTACCGAAGTTACTGAGAGAGGGCCACAGATATCTGTGTGAATTATTTCTAACACGCCCGTACTCCTAGTAGCTCCTTTCTTAATTGTCTTAGCATATTTTCCCTTAATGCAGTCGATGCACTGCTCTGAATTGGAGAAGTCTAATTTCTCTATTATTTCGTCCTTAATGAGATGCTCAATTCTCCCCCTCGAAATGTGGCCAAGGCGACAATGCCACAATTGCGAAGAGGTCTCATTATCACGCTTACGCTTATGTGTAGTAACATTCATCACAGAATCATTAAGAGAGAGCATATAAAGCATGCCTTACCGACTAGCAAGACCAACACTAATCTCATTAAACTTGATCACACATTGTTTGTTGCCAAACTCACACACATGTCCAGAATCATCTAAAGCTGATCCAGAAATCAAATTTCTCTTTAAACTAGGAACAAAAAGGACATCATCTAAATGAAGCTGGAAGCCTCCTGGCAACTCTAAGTCGAAGCTTCCAATGCCTTCAACTTCAACGGCCGTCCCATTAGCCACTCTTAGATTTCGCTCCCCCCTTCTTATAGTTCGGATCGAACGGAATGCCTGAAATGAATTAGAAATGTGCACGGTGGCACCTGAGTCAATCCACCAAGTATTAGGGGAAAAATCTGCTAAGAATAACTCATCAATGAAAGAAACAACATCAAACTTAAAATTACCTTGTTGCTTCAACCATTCCTTAAAGCTGGACAGGCTTTCTGAAGGTGCTTAGGAGAGTCACAGAAGGAGCACAACATCTTACCACCCTTAGAGTGGTTGTTCTTGAACTTGTTGTTGTTCTTGGGAGAAAAGTTCTTGTTGCCTTTGTTCTTATTCTTCGCTCCCCCCTTCTGACCTTGCTTGCTGCTGCTAGCCTCATGCTGGTTCTTAGGTGTGGAGTTGAGACTAAGGTTGCCAACCATGTTCACAACATCCTTCATCTTCTCAGTTTTGATACGCTCTTCTTCCTCAACACAATAGCTGATTAGTTCACTGATAGTCCAAACGGACTTGTTGGTGTTGTAGTTGATCTTGAAGGCGTTGAAGGTAGATGGCAAGGACGTCATGATGAAATGAACGAGGAAACCGTCAGAGATCTCCATCTTCATCTCCTTAAGCCTATGAGCCATGTCACACATGTTCAAGATGTGCTCCCTTATGCCAGACGTGCCAGTGTACTGAGAGGAGACTAGCTTCATGATGAGAGTGCTAGCATAAGTCTTAGAGGAGCTCTTAAAATTTTTCTCAACCTTAGCGAGGAACTCCTTGGCAGTGTAGTCATGTCCCTCTGAATTCTTAGTGGGGAGTGCACCCTTAATGCCTGGGCTGATGGTGCCAGTCATGACCATAAGAGCCATACGGTTGGACTTCTCCCATTTCTCAAAAGCAGGCGTAGCAGCTTGTCCAGCCTCAGGAGCAGCGGGCTTATCCTCCCTTAGAGCCATATCCAGATCATTCCATGCCAAGCATGTAGTGACCTTGCTCTTCCAGTCCGGAAAGTTTGCCCCGTTGAGGTTCTCAATGTTGCTAAGGACAGAGGCAGCAGCATTGACGTTCGTCACTGAAAATAAGAGAAAACTTAGCTTAGTAATAATATACAATGAAATGCAAAATTAAGTGCATGATTAAAACCCTACGGTGGTCTGATTAAAATAACACAAATAAATTTCAATTTGCATCACCGGTGGGGAAAACAAACGAAATTTAACTTAAAATACTCATGATCAATCAACGGTGGTCAGAAATAATCACAAGTTTACTCTAAATAAACTTCACGGTGGATCCATTTAAATAGAGGCATCTCAGAGTATATTGGTGGATTTAAACTTAAAAAACGTAAAACACCAACATATAAAATTAACTTACTGAAAACTTAGCTTAAAACATTAATTTACAGCTAAATTACTTAAACAGGAAGCTTAAAACTTAAAAGAAAAAGAATGAAGCATTAAAATTCGTGCGCAGGCCGTATTCAAAAAATCGCGGCCCAAACTGATGCGCACGGCCCAGCCCAGCGCGCGCGCACGAATTTTGGCGCAGCCCGACGCGCAGCGCGACGCCGCGCGGGCCGCTAAAAGGTCGTCAGGCTTAAAGCCCGAAAACCGACGGCCGGGCCGCGAAAGCAGCCCGAGGCGCGGGCGCGCGCGCCGCGCATTCAGCCCAGCCCAACACGGCCGGGTCTGAGCGCCGTCGGATCGAGGACGGAGCGGATCAGACGGCCAGGGAGTGACGGTCTCCGCATAAAAACGCCGGCCGAAACCCTAGCCCCCATTTCCGCTCTCTCTCCCTCACTCTCCTCACTCCGCTCCTCTCTCTCTCGCAGCTGCAGACGCGCGTGAGCGCGCCGCCCCGCGCCAGCCGGCTGCCATGGCACCGCGGGGAGAGGCTCGCCGGCGCACGCGTGCGAATCGACGCGCGCGGCTCCGTCGAGTCCCTCCGCCGTGGTGCCCTTACGGCGACGGTGGGGCGGATATGAGGCAGGGGCTCGCCGCGCACCCGGAGGCACACGGCGGCGAGGAGAAGCGGCGACGACGGCGACGGCCCGAAGGCCCGTGCGCGTGCCGAGGAGCCCGCGCGGCGGATCTGAGGCCGCGCGGCCCGGATCTAATGCGCGGCGAGGTCGCGCCCATGGCGGCGAGCTCGACGGCGACCGGGAGGGAGAGAGATGCCGCCATCCGCGCGCGGTGGATGTGAGTGCGGCAGAGGACGACGACAACCCGAGAGGTAAGACCTCTCATCTTAGGGTTTTCTTAGGGTTAGGGTTAGGGTTAGGGTTAGGATGTGTGAGTTCCAACCCTAGAGCCCAGCTTAGCTTAAGTGCGCATCAAATTCGTGTGACATGGCAACTTAGATTAATGAAAAACGAAACCCTAACTGCTAAAACATGAGCAATTAACTGAATTTCTTACTGTAAATACTCAAACATGAACTAATCTTAATCTAATTACTTACTGTGCTAACTAAAACATGACTAATTACTGACTGCACATAGAAAGATCTAAAGAATAACTTAAAACATGAACAATCTTAGTGCGCAGTAGCATAAAACTTGACTAAACAGAGATTAATTACTGAACTAAAACATGATTAACCTTAACTGAAACACCTCTGTCTAGGGCTAGATCAAGCAATTAACGCTTAACTGACTAAAACATGAAGGATCTAACATAGGAACCGAACCACTGACATAAACACTAGAGGATCTAATCGACTAGATTAGGCTAACTGATACCAATTGATAGAACTAATTAGCCTTAGATCAATACAATGCTTAGGCTAAACAGGATCATCTAGTCAAGATAACAGATCACATCTAGTAAACTAATCTAATGCGGAATTAGGGGTTCGGTTAGATCAATTACCAGCAGAAGTGGCGTCCATGACGCTTGCTGGTGCAGAGGTGACGGCGAGAGCCTGAAGACGTTCAGGGATGTAGCGCAGCTTCTCCTTGAGTGTCTTTTGGTGATTCCCTTCGGGGCGGTAGCGGCACTGGCCCCTGGGAAGACGAACTCGGGCTTCCAGATCTTCCTGCGCCGCTGAACGATTGGTGGCGGTGGAATTAGGTCACGGTCAACCTTGGGAGGCGTGTAGGCCTCCTCTTAAATAGATGACGCAGTAGATCCGGGGCCGAGCCCGTATTGGACTTAGTTTCTGCTTTCCAATCATAGCAGATATGGGCCTAGGGTAAAGGCCCAAACCGAGAGGGATTAGGGTAGGCAGGCCTCTCCCTCTCCCTTAGGTCGGTTGTTGACTGAGGTCAACACGAAAACTAACATTCTCCCCCTTGACCGAATGGTCAATAACTTAAACTTAAACTTACTCTTAACTTAATCTTAATCCCTCCTCAGTAAACCAGCGAGCACCAGACCAATATGTCATCAGCGGACCACGTCACACTGGGACAATATTAACCATAGCCTCCACTAGAAAACTTTGTCAGGACTCTTACTCTTATTTGGGGAAGATTAACGGCCCTTATACCAGGACCTTATCAAAGCTATCCACCAGACCCATATAAATGACATGTCTTTCAAAAAGGTGTGGTGGTAAACCTTTGGTAAGCGGATCCGCTATATTTAACTCAGTATCAATATGCTCAATCTTAATTATGCATATTCGGATGCCCCATATCCTCAAAGGCATTCACTGTTTTGAAAAGGCATGCGTCACCAACTCTTTTCTCAGTACTCAATCCAACAAATTAATAGGCATAGATTTATGCATCCAAATTCATCCTGAATACGAGAAAAAATATTATTGTTGAAGCATCACTGATTAGTATAATAGAATGCACACAACAGTCAATCTGCAGTGATGATGAAGGGTGTTTATCATGGTGGTATCACTTAAGGCCCGAGAATCTCAGGTTGCTATTTCATTATATCTTTGATGCCAAGAGTATAAATGATTAATCAATTGCTATTTCTTCTCACTAGCAGAAACTATCCAGAACCTCCAAGATTACTATTTATTACTACCATTTTATTGCTAATGGAAGTCATATCAATGTTGATGATATTTTAACATCGTCCGAGGAGTTTACTTTGAGAGAGAGAAATCTGTAAATGACGTCGAATCTATTATATTAATATTTGTTCAAGAAAAGAAGCCATCACATTTATTTGCTCTCAAGGTTTTAAAAGTACCACACTAATTGGAAAAAAAGAAAGAAAAATTGTGTCCACATCGCGCTGCGCGCCGTGTCTATCGCCAGGGAGTACATCCCTTGGCCGAGGTCTGTGCCGATGGTGGCTACCACGTAGTACTTGATCACATCGTGGATGGCGTCTTCTCCAGCACTGTCTGGCAGCTGCAGGAAGCCGCCGTCATCGTCGACATGGACAGTTCCATTCATGCCAGGGCTAGTGAAAAGCTTCAGGGTTTGGTCGCGGGGCAAGCTGCGGACAACGACCCCAAAGCCTAAAAGCCAGACGATCAGGAACTGGACGGTGGTGAGCTGCATGTTGAAGGTCACAATGATAGGAAGAGTGCTCAAAGCACGCTTGCAATATTGCCGCTTTAAAAATTGGCACCCACCCAGCAGTCAAGCTTCTGCACTAATGACTGTACGTCTTTTAATTAGTGGACCTTGTGCACTGATGAGTAGTGTATACTTATGTTGCCTGGGAGTCGGTTTACATGATGCTCTGAGTGGATGCAATGACTATAGGTGCATGTGTGAATCAATCAATTTGCAAGCATCGTTATTTGGATGCCCCATATCCTCAAAGGCATTCACTGTTTTGAAAAGACATGCATCACCCACTCTTTGCTCAGTACTCAATCCAACAAACATGCACAGATTTATGCATGCCATGAGACATGGTGCATCACTTATGGCATGAGAATCCAGTTGTTGATTCATTAGATGGTCTAGAAAGTTTAGAGCCAACTACTAGCTCTTACAGAGGAGAGGTATATGTGTGCTGGATGAGATCCAGAGGAGGAAGGGATATATATGGTGATGATTGCATGCAACACATTGATGAGGAAGCACATGCAAAGAGCCTTGTCTTTCTTTGCACCCATGACAAACATTTTGGAATCCTGCTCCGGCCTACCACGACCAGCTCTTGTACAACGCCGACCACGCCGCCGACTACGGCCCTTACTTCGTGGAGCTCGTCGGCGTGACCGTCAACGGCGCCAAGCTGCCGGGCGTCAGCGCCTACAGGTTCCAGCGCAACGAGGCGGACGGGAGCGGCGGGACGGTGCTGGACGTGACGACGCCGATGCTGGGTGATGGTGCGGGGGCGTACGACCACCCTGGAGCACGCCTTAGCTGCGTACGTCGAGCATCTGCCTCGCGTGCACTGCCCCGGCTTCATCTTCTGCGTCCGCTACCCGATCGAGAGCAAGGCGAAGTTGGCCGACGGTGAAGCTCTACTTCCGGCCCCCGGCGCGGTTGTGGCGCTCCCGCCGAGCAAGCTCTTCGTCACGTTCGAAGGCCAGGTCGCCTGCCTCGCCGTCCTCCCGGGCGATCGAACATCATCGGCGCGCTGCCGCAGGTCAACACGCGCTTCACCTTCGACCTCGACGCCAACACATTCTTCCTCCGCCCAGAGGATTGCATCGCGACACTGGCACCACCACTTGATCGCATCCATACCACTCTCTCTCTCTTGTCGATCCATCGATCCAGTGAGCGACGATGATGTATGCAGTGCTGCCAGTGCGTTGCATTGCATTGCATTGCATGCTGGAAATCATTTTGAAACAATCCATTCAAATAACAGTTCTCAATTATCAGTACAGCAGCACAGATCAATTTTTTTTTAGAAACGGGAATATTTCAATATTTCAGCCTCTGCATCGACCAATGCATGTAGCTGTCTATGATCTTCTTTATTACAAACCAAGGTACTCCAAAAAAAAATGAGCTCACAAAACCAAACTAGAGACGACTCCATTGTTTGAAAACACTTAATGACACAAACGATTACTAAAACTCCAGCCATTCTTGGTGAAAACTTCCATGACCATGGTCTCAAGCACACGACATCCCCATTTGATTTGAGGACGGTCTTCCTCCTCAGCAACGACCAAAAACTTATCCAATACGTTCCTCTGAAGAAAACCTACATAGAATTAACAGCTCGTGTATTGTTAAAAACCAAGTCATTTCTACTTAACCAAATTGCCCAAATCATGGTACATATTCCAACCAAAATTTTGTATTGTAGTTTCCTATCTATTCCTTGTAACCAATCATCAACATATGCTGAATACTGCTTGGAGGAGATAGATTAAAAGAAACTTGCACAACTCTCCAAATAATCTAGCCATATGACAATCGAAGAAAAGATGTTGTATAGATTCGTTTAAGTTACAAAAACAACACTTTAAACTTCCTTTCTTTGTCTTTTTGCTAAATTATCTTTGGTTAGAACTATCCCTTTGATCAAGTACCACAAAAAAACTTTTATCTTTAAGGGCAATTTAAGTTTCCAGATATATGGTTGCACGGTATGACGTTTGGGGCAGAAAGCGCTCGGTACATCGACCGCACTGTGAACTTCCCATGCTGATGTAAAGACCAAATAAAAGTGTCTTTTTGGTCGGTTAACTGAACATGCAGGACTCTAGCAACTAGATGTTCCCATTCAGTTCTGTTGTTGGACCTTCTAAAAAGACACATTTAGAGGATCTGAACCAAGCACTGTGATACCGTCGCACTCTTTTTCCTAACTATGTTATACAGGTTTGGGTATTGGTCTTTGGGTTGAACTTCCTAACCAAGCGTCTTCCCAGAAACGTACTTGAGTACCATCCCCCAAGTTAAATCTGCCCAATCTCAGAAAATCATTCTTAATTTTCATTAAGCCAGACCGAAAATGAGAGTCACCAGGCATAAGTTCACCTGCGTAATCGTTTTGTGTCTCAAGTACTTATTTCGATGGATGGATGCAGATCAATATGACTCAGAGGACGTGACCGCGGCGGCAGCCTATATGACTACGATGTATTTGTCATGGAACCGCTCACGAATGGAAAAGCTCATGGAGATGACGCACGAGTTGTTGGGGGCGCGCGAGCCGCCGGGGTGACGAAGGGGGCCCCCGAGTCGTGGGGCCTGCCATAGCGCGTGCTGCTGCTCGTCAGAGAGGCTTGACACTGGAGGAAGAAGGACCAGGCGCGGAGGGCCGTGAGACGCGTTCGCTCAGGTGAGCCTCGGCTCTCCCTCCGCGCGTTTGCGTTAGATTAATCAAGTCGAGGTGGGCCATTATCTGCTGCAGCTTTTAATTTTACTCTGTCGATCGCTTTGACCGGGGAGAGAATTTCACGCGGCCAGGCTTTAGTCTCGATCACGCCAATCGATTTGGCGCGACCAAATGGACTAGATTTATAAATTAGTTTAGACCAGGTTATTATTAAAATATTAATTAAAAAGGATTAAAAAAAATCACGATGCTCACGGCTCCAACCAAACAGAAAATCATACGCAGTTCTCCGGCTTGCTTTTGGCCAGGCAGATTTGTGCGAGGGCACCAACCAATCTAGCCCTATATATAATGCTCTGAGTGGATGCAATGACTATAGATATACCTGTGTGAATAAATTGATTTGCAAGAATCCTTTACCTTAATTTGGATGTTTAAAAATAAATGGTAGTCGAGCTTGTGCACTGATGAGTACTGTATACTTATGTTGCTGTAACACCCCTACTTTGGAGCAAAAAAAAAGGAGAGAAAAGAAAAATAAAAAAGAATAAAAATCACTCCAAATTAAAAATTTTGTCCAACCTCTTACCTTGAAATGAATTTTCAAAATAAAATTCACTAAATAAATTAAACTTAGTTTGAATATGAAATTTTTTGAAATCTAAAACTTGTGCTCAAGTGGTTGCTTTCATTTAAATAATGTACTAAAAATTTGAAGCTTTTGAATTTACAACAAATAAAATGAAAGTAGGATTAAATCCCAAGTTGATTTTCAAATTTTTGAATTTAAACTTGCATAAAACTACACCGTATGGATTTTAGTGTTTTATTTGATTTGTTTTGAGTGTTTGATCAACCTTTGTTTTTGTTTGAATTTGAAATTCCTTCAAATTCAAATTCCAGAAAAAGAAAAACCTATTTCAAATCTTCCTAAGCCTATCGGGCCGAAACCTACCTTTCTCTTTCTCCTCCGGCCCAGCCTGCCCCTCTTTTTCTTTTTCTTTTTCCCCCAGCCGCGCGTGGGCCGCTTCCTTTCCCCGGCCCAGCAGCTCGGCCCAGCCTGCCTCTCCCTCTCCTCTCTCGCTGACAGGTGGGGCCCACCTGTCAGCCCCTCCTCCGTCGTGTCCCGTCGGCGACGTCAGCCACAGCCGCCGCCCCATACCTCCTGTCGCCGCCACCGCCTTCCTGTGCGCGCCGCCCTTCTGTGCCGAACCGCCATCGTCGCCCTTAAATAGACCACTGCTCCTCTCTCTCTCTCTCTCTCTCTCTCTCTCTCTCTCTCTCTCTCTCTCTCTCTCTCTCTCTCTCTCCCTCTCTCTCTCCGACGCGACCTAGGGTTCCGGCGACCCAAGCGCCGTCTCCCGAGCTCGCTCCCGCCCTCCTCCGGCCGTGCCGCACCCACGGTGAGCTCCCTCCGGTTATCCTCTCTCTCATGCGCCCTCTCTTTCTCCTCCTCTCCCTCTCGCGTGAGCTCACCACAGAGCCACCCTCACCGCCGCCGCCTTCCCTCTCGCCCGCCGGCTGCCATAGCGCTTCTCCGGCCGAGCTGAGGCGCCCAAACACTTCGCCACACACGCGCGCACCCGTGCGGCAACACGCTCGAGCACAAGCACGCGCGCGCACACTTCCCCATCGCACACCACCACCACCACCAACTCCGGTGAGCCCTCGTCATCACTCCACCACTTCCCGTCGATGACATGACCCACCAGCAGCTCCTCCGTCGCGCTCTACATTGCCGCGACGAGCTTCCGCCGCCGTTACACCCCTCCTAGCCGCCAACGGCGATGACTCCGGCGAGCCGCCACCGCGCGCGTCGCCTCGGTCCACCATGGACCGATGGACCGCAGCCCAAGCCCCGGTCCACGGAACCCGTGAACCCAATCCATGGGTTTTCCAATACAAGAATAATTCCGAAAATTTCAGGAAATCCCCAGACCTGTACATTTTACGGATAAGCCCTCCCTTCTCTGTAATTATGTTAAGCCCTGTCTGTTACAGAGAAAAGTACCTAAACTTTTCTGTAATTACAATTTAGCCCTTGTCTTTTTACACCAGGTCCCTAAACTTTTCCTAATTACATATAGGTCCCTAGAACTTCTCTGCAATTATAGAAAAGTCCTCTGTAATTACAGATGAGCCCCCAAAA